>MVGC01000102.1:0-60965 GCA_003589665.1 Aspergillus sclerotialis
GGAGTTGGAGGGGAGAGAGAGAAATGGTGGGATTGGGATGGTGGGGTTGTTGGCTGATTGGGGCTTAGCAAACTACGTAGCTATGTCCCTATACAGACTTGGTTTTCTAGAATCAATGCAACTTGCTCTATTTGGATGAGGTCGCTTTCATGAGGGCGCCCAGGACTTTGCTCACAGAGTATTTCTCATCACCGGTGAAGGCTCATCGAGCGCTCAGTGAGCGATCAAGTCCTACTTAGGGCGGGATCAAGTGATCGGTCACGTGCGTCGTCAGCTACCAATCCCTCAATATATTATTCTGTACTATTTAGCCTCACAACGATACCAAATTGACCGTCTTTACAATACCCATCTCCGCCATAATTGTGATGGGGTGTTGGAAGTCTTTCAAGTGACGAAATTCACCCGGCAGCCGGCCTAGATCTGCCGACTAGCGACATAGCGAAGACAGGGACCAGACCGAGATGGAAGCAGGGCCGCTTGCGGTCCTCGACCGGCTCAATAATGGAATGCCGAATAGCAGCATCACCAAACCACTAGTCAAATAATCGAAAGTCTTGGCCAACTGGCGCTATTTTCAACCTGCAAGCTCGCTACATAAGACTGGATAGATGCCGTCGCTGTATACCATAAGATCGCGATATAGGCTTCTACTTCCTTTCGTACTTTGCTTCTTCATTATTTCTTTTGTTTGTAGACTAAAGGAATCTCGCCTGCGTGGTCCCAGACCGTCTCCTTTAGTGCCCCTTCTAATCGAACCATGGAAGAAACCCGTGCAAAACATAGTGACATAATCGAAGGCTTGACGCAACTTCTCAATCTCTTCGCCGAGTTACGCTACATCTACCAGACTGATATCCATTCGCCTCCCCACTTGGCACCGCAGATCGATGTTCCACTCCTTCAACGAGCCGGCCTCGAGGCCGAGGTTATCGATCTAGCGCAACTACTCCCGGCGCTCAGAAATGAGGTTATATGGGGGTATCAAGAAGAAGGGATAGAGATGATAAGGCATGCCAAATTGGCTAATTACTTTGTCCAGCCTGCAGGCGATTGTAGCGAGGATTTCTTAAACGACATGCGATGGGCGGACTATACGGATAAAAACAAAGGACTCCTTCCGCCAAGTATCCTCCGTTTGACTTTTCCAACGTATTACTATGGTATAAATGTCCTCTATGACGTTTCTGATCGTGAGTTCTTCTTCGCGTTGGATCAGCATAATACTAAGAATTAAGCAGAGAGCATAATTGAGTGGTGTTCCTTGGAATATAAAAAATGGCAAGACTGCCCGCGCCAACCAGCGAAGGCGTTTTTCTCGAAAATCCTCCACAAATTTCGAACACTCGAGTATATCCCATTTTTTAACCCGGAAGACTGGGACGAGGTTCCAAACCGTCGAGTTATTGAGGATCCTCGTATTTTCCAGAATACTTTTATCGGGGGAATCCGCTTACCACCGGACTACCAGGAGTCTCTACGACGGTTTCGCGGAACTAAACAGGAAACTTATTTACGTCAGCTTGTCAATGAATTGAATGCCTGGAGAAAATTATACCGGGACTGTGGATGGGATGGTGCTGGTACTGCATTTGACGCTGAACTTTTCGAGAGGAAAAGAATAGAGTGGTTACGAGCTTCGAATGATCTGCTATTTGACTTGGGCAATTGGACAGAACCACCGAATCCACAATCTGAAGAGCAGAGGATAGCTCGGGAGGAGTACTTCCAGCGCTGGGAGGCCTTGTGGGCTGAATGGGTGGGAGATGATGCTCTCTAGTTTACTGATTTGATTTGCTTAGTTTGTTGGACTGTCGGCCGGCAATGAGTCTGTCTCTGTTGGGCCTGCAGGGGAAACAGTTACTATCGTTTCCGGCTTTTCAGTGCTTATAGGAAGATCGACCCCAGCAACAACCATAGACTGGACCTCTTCTTTATGCTCTGTAAAGTCTCGCATTCTTTCATGGTGCTCCGCTGCTTCCAGTCGAAGAAACTCCCTCTCCTTTATACATTCTGGGTCTCCACAATTTGGAAGCCCCAATGCCTCGGCGATTTCAGTTGCGAGAAAATCAAGTACATATGTCAAAGGGTGCAGTATGCACATGATGCTCAATATGATCCATATATACTTCTCTTTCTATGCTTAATAGCCACTTATATGGGCTAATGCCACATGCTAAAGATAACCAAGACGCTATATGCAAATGTGGTAAAATGAGTATGCCGCTGAATCACAACATCAACACCAGGTATCAATAACAACAAGGAAAGAAACCGGCATATCCAACTAAACTGATCACCAATCTACAGCCCATCCATTCTTATCCAGAAATTCCTCACAGGCTGCCTTGAGAGCGTAGTTAGGTCGGAGGTCATTTACCGTCATGTTCACGCGGGTGATGGGATCAACTCCTGACTGCTCTATATACTTGACGATACCTATGCGATCGAAACTGCTTCCGGACGGGGTGATGACGGGGTCATGCATGATCTCGAAGGTAATTCCGTCAATGAGGTAATCTGGGACGACCTGTACAGCATTAGGGTCGGAATTTTCAGACAACAACATAATCCATCAGCGATTCTCACCCTTTCCTGAATTTCACCCTTAGAAGCAACTCGAAATGCCTCCCTCACATTCTGGATATTCTTCTCCGCATCCGCCCGTAACTCCTTCTCATCCTCCACCAGCCCAATATGACCAATCTCTCCTTTCTCAGACCGTTGCTGCAGCTCCTCCAGTGCTCTATCCAAATCCGCCTCAATCATAGTCTCCACCGCTGCAAGCGTTTGGTTCATCTCCCTCATCCGTGACGTCTCCTTAGCTGCCCAGATCGCCTGCTTCGCACGGAGAACCAGTTTCGACAGAGTCTCGGTCTGTGCAGATTTGGCCGCTAAACTAGCCCGGTAAGCGTCAATCGCGACTTCGTATGCTTCCTGCGGTTGCTGGAGGCCCAGTAATGCCTGCGCGAGGTAGGAGCAGCTTTTTAGACGGGAGGCGTTCTTGTGTCCGTAGAGGTCGATCGCAGCGCGAGCATCGTGTTCTACGCCGGGCCATTGAGAAAGCCGTATGCGGGTTAGGGCACGATTGGAGAAGAAGGTTGGTTCGTGGGGGTTCTTTTGGATTCTTGGTTGGTTTAGTGCAACGAAGGGAATGGAAGTGGGTGTTGAAGAGGATTTATCGCTCACGCTTGAGAGAAGAATTCTTCGGCGCTGACATAGTCGCCTTCCTTGAAGGCGTGGTTTCCTTTTTCTTTGAGTTCGTAGGCCGACATTGCTTTGTTATGGCTCTTTTTCTTTCGCGTAGGGAGTCAGAGGGGTAATCAGAATGGGCAGATTGGTGTTATGGATAATCAATAGGAATATTCAAGTGAGGAATAGGTGAGAAACTGAGGTATTCCAGGAATACAGAGTCTTCTCAGTGTGCTGAGGATCTAAGGATATGTACAGTTCGAATAAGATGTGGCGATCGGATGCAAATCGCAGAGAGCTGTCAATTCAAATCCACCAGCACAGCAGGAACGAAGTGGACTCGGAATGCGAGGGACTGGGGATATCCATAATGTGGATAGAAATACTGGAGAGCAAACGGGCAATTCGAAGATCGAAGCTGATCGATCCCCGCAGAAGATGATCTGCTTACTCAGCACTCTTAGTCTACTATTCAGGGCAAACGACCAAGTCATAGATATTCAACAAATATATTCGTTACATACTCTATCTAACCTGTATTTAGACCTCCCAAGAAACCCAAATCAGGAAAGACTTCTGAACAACCAGAAAAGAAGGAAGATTCGACCCGCGAACCACCAATCCAATCCAATCTATTCCATTCCAATCGTGGTATCATCGAGAGAAGTCGCTTGTAAATATCAGATGCAAGAGGCAGGAGTAAACGTCGATCTCATGAGTCATTCGAGAGAAGGTTCGTTTAGTGCGCGGCAGCGAACTGGGCCTCGTAGTCCTTAATGGCCTGGACCTTCGCAGCGGAGCCGCTCTTAGGATCGAAGCGGTAGGTGACCCACTCGTTGGCAAGCTTCTTCGCTAGTTCGATGCCGATGACTCGTTGGCCGAAGCAGAGGACATGGGCGTCGTTGCTGAGGATGGATCGCTCAACTGAGAAAGAGTCGTGGGCAGTCACGGCCCGGATGCCAGGAACCTTGTTGGCAGAGATGGCAACACCGAGACCAGTACCGCAGATGAAGAGACCACGGTCAGCCTTGCCGTCGCGGATCATCTTAGCTCCCTCTACGGCGGGGTGAGGATAGGCGGTCTTGTCGGAGGTTGAGTTGACACCCACATCGAAGACTGACTCAACAAGAGGGTTCTTCTCAAGCTGGGCTTTGATGGTGTCCTTGTAGGGTACACCGGCCTCATCACAGGCCATGACGATGCGGAGGGGCTTCATATCGGTAGACATATTGGATGGGTTGGTTGTTGGTTGGTTTAGATAGTTGAGTCTTGTAGTAGAAGTAGATTGCTTGTCAGATAGCTTTGATTGAAGAAAGGTATTTCAGTATTTGTCTGAATCTGAGAAGACTGAAGATGGCGGGGGATGGCGACCCTTTTATAACCTAGACCATGCTACAAGACCCCTTGTATTGACGCATTGGATTCGGAAGCTAGTCTCTCCCTTCCCTGTTTATCATTTCCCTATACCTTCCCCACCACCAACAGTTGTCCAATCGTCCTATTGCATGCGACAGAGTTGAAGCGATGCCATTTGAAGCCCATTTGAGAGGGATCCGCAGTGGCGTCACTCAAGAAACGTTACCTTGCATCGCTCCTTAGTCAATTCCAGTTATAACTTAACCCAAGACTTCGGGCTAATTGGTTATATCGGAGATTTTAGGAAATACCTAACGCCACTATAGCTTGTCTATTATTCTGCATGATTCTATGTCTGATAGAGACGTTATCTGGATTCCCGTCCAAACCACAGGTTCCAAAGATCAGGGCCACGGGAATGGAGGAGATGTAAACATGGAGACGGGTATGTATATCAACCGAGGAATCAAAGAGTAGTCGAAATATGGTCAACTGATAGCAAGGGACAATCATCTTCACCAGGAATGACGCTATACTGTGGTACAGTACTGTAGAATACAGTCACCGGGCGGTTTTCTAACAGATTACTCACATATTTCCAGGGATTCTTCGATTGATTTCATACTGAGAGTACGAAGACATACTGGTTACGTTGCAACCAACTCCACTTATACCCACAATACTCATATCATTGGGAGACTGGCAGCCACTCGATACTCCGCCCGCAGCACATTTCCTATCAATCTAAGAGGAGTCCTTCCCGTGGCTCTCCACGAGTTTCTATGCTTTCTTTCTGCCTACAGGCTATGGGTCTTTTACTGACCCCCTCTCTACCCCCTCTGATCAACCATGGAAGACTTTCCGGAGTCTGGAGTATGGAGATAATAATGGAGTACTGGTTTTGGCGTCTATGTCCAGGGCCTAGAAGGGCCTTTGATATTGAGTTGGATTTGCATCTTTTTTCCCATTCCTTCAGGGCAGTAAAGGTACACCAATAGTATCTGCGGAATGGAAATGACAATCGCGTGCAGAAC
Source organism: Aspergillus sclerotialis (assembly GCA_003589665.1). NCBI lineage: Eukaryota > Fungi > Ascomycota > Eurotiomycetes > Eurotiales > Aspergillaceae > Aspergillus > Aspergillus sclerotialis. The sequence continues at coordinate 5,583 of MVGC01000102.1, forward strand.
AACGAAGATTCGGCGTGTTTCTTCCTTGTTCGACTCGGTGACATCATCTCTCTCATCAAGTCCCCATAACTCAAGCCGCCGTCGCCGTTTTCCACGCCAATTGATTGGCGAAGCCTATCGGCGTCTTTCATTGGCGTCTCTCTTTCCGGTTATTGTCTCGTCCGTCCCAAGAAATCCCTCCTAATCTTCACCTAATACGGTTAGACAAAACCGATTGTCCGAAAGGCTTCACCGGCGCAGACGCGGGGGTTTTGAACTACGGCCGGAAACCATTTCATTCAATATAGGAATCAGTGCAATCCATCCATCCAGATAGACAGACAGACAGACAGACAACAGACGCAATCAACATGGCAAGCACAACAGACAAACCAGTGTACCCCGTCCTCCCAAAAACCCTCCTCATCATCTCATTGAAGATGTATTTTACCCCAACCCGCACCCTGGATTATCTACGCGGGCTCCTGGACCCAAAGAACGACATTGTCCGCCCCTCCAACCGCTCCAAACTCCTTCTCGCTTTGATACCGGACTTTCTAACCGTTTTTCCGTGTTCCGAAATTATCAAAGACTACGACTCGCATCTCCCTCCCACCACCAACCTCGACCAACACGACCTCCCCCCACCATTCCTCCTCGGCGCCCAGGACTGTTTCTGGGAATCCCTCGGAGCCTACACAGGCGAAGTGTCACCCCTTTCGCTTCGCTCCCTGGGTGTCTCAATCGTCGAACTAGGCCACGCTGAGCGTCGGTCAATATTCAACGAAACAAACGAACAAGTGTGTCTCAAAGCGTCCGCAACCTGCGCTCAGGGCATGGTACCCCTGGTGTGCATTGGCGAAATTACACCCCCAGGCCCAGTAGCCTCCGAAGCAGTAGGATTGGCCGTGCGCGAGTGCTCAGACCAGATCCGCCCCGTGCTGCAAGCCATTCCGCAAGAGGCGCCGGTTATCTTCGCGTACGAGCCAGTCTGGGCCATTGGGAAACCTGCTCCGGCCTCGGTGGACCATGTCTCGGCTGTTGTGGATGGTATTCGAGCCGTGATTGGGAGACGGGAAGGAGAGGTGCGAGTGCTGTATGGAGGGAGCGCGGGACCGGGGTTGTGGGGCGAGGGCGGGTTGGGGAAAGCGGTTGATGGGATGTTTTTGGGGAGGTTTGCCCACGAGGTTGATGGGGTGCGCAAGGTTGTAAGGGAGGTAGAGGAAACTTTGGCGTAGAATAGTGTTTTTGCTGGTTGGCTTGGTTTCGCGGCTAAGTTTCCCTCCTTGTTATGATGTTACGAGGCGCTTTTTAGTTTAGTACCCTAGGTATACGACGTGGCTTGCATACGATATTGGTTGGATTAATTTGCATGGCTGATTGACAAGCGCATGGCTTTCCTTTGCTTTTTTTGGGCATAATTAGACTAATTTAACCCCCGCTATTATCCGTTTTGGGATCGGCGGTTTTAGATCGGAAGTTTATGTATGTACTGAAATTGGATGTATGCGCGGTGCTAGCAATTGTGGATATGGAGGCTGTCAATGGCAAATACCCTTAGAAAGAGGACACTTGTTATCTTTATGACCGGATATTGACGGAGATTCCCTGTAGGTGCAAGGGATTGACTGGAGCCGAAATACGGACAGTATACTTCATGATACTCATTCAACAAAAGAGAAACTATTTACATGTCTTTGTTCTACTTACTTGTCTATCTTTACTCTTGCCGACGCTGTTTTTGCTCCCGCATCTCTTGCTTAACACGAGTAACAGTGCCGACTCCACCATAGACGATTCCGGTGTACATCATCGCAACGGACGCACCAGCGCTCATGGCAGCGAGAGCTTGATTCCCATTGGTAATACCACCGGAAGCGAAAATGACCTTAGGAGTGAACTTGTCTGCGGGGTTGGGTGGTTCGATAGGTGGAACATCCTCATGAGCAGGCTCCGCCTCGGCTGCGGTGGCGGCTAGTTGCTTCGCTATACCCTCCTCTTTTGTCAATCGTGGAGCATCCAAGAGAGCCCTGTAACGGGCTACCAGGGCGACGGTGCGATCAAAAAGTTGGGGACCAGAGTATCCGCCTGTCTCTTTGAGAGCGTTCTCCTCGTTCTCGGGAAGAGCATAGTGGGGATGAGGACGACGGTTGGTTGTGTTCCCCACAATAACCCCGTCAACCCCAGAACCCCAGACTGCGTCGCAGATCCCGGAGATTTGCTCGCCGCTGTCTTCGTCTGGACTGACCTTGACCATCACAAAGGGTTTGGTCTTCCGGTCAATTGATTTTGCGCTGCCTACTACTGCTTTTAGAATGGCAGTCAAAGGTGCTGTGGCTTGCAGGTCACGCAGGCCAGGTGTGTTGGGACTGGAGACATTAACCACCAGGATATCAGCGTATTTGGCCAATCGGTCGACACAATACACATAGTCACGTTTGATGGCCTCGAGGTCTGAGTCTGGGGTAGCCTTGTTCTTTGCGACCTGGACTGCCAGGAGCTTGCCAGGAACAAGACTTCCAGGAGGGACACCGGCTTCACCATCCAGAACGCGCTTCTCGGAAAGCTCATGCTGACCAAAGCCAGCGGCATAAGCGAAATCACGGACTCTTTGTCCCAGGACAGCAGCCATGTGGTCAGCGCCTTTAGAATTGAGTCCATACCGGTTGATCATAGCATTTTGCGAGGGAACACGAAACACGCGAGGACGCGGGTTTCCCTCTTGTGGTAATGGGGTGCACCCTCCAACCTCGACAATGGCAGGCCCAATATCGAAAAGGGGATCAGGGATCTCTGCGTGCTTGTCGAGTCCGCCAGAGATTCCAATTGGATTAGCGAGGGTATATCCGAAGACCTAGCCAGAAGTTTTGTCAGCATACAGACTCAAGGCTGCATATTGGTGAATTTACCTCAGTTGTCAGCGAACCGTCCCCATCCGGATTGCCTCGTTCCCTAGGGTTCAATCCGTACTTGTACAAGGTTTTCAGAGCATCCACACCGCTGTGGTGAGCATCCTCCGCATCGGGATAAACCCATCTGATCAGAGGAACCAGGCCATATCGATGGACACTAGCCCTGGTATCTGTCCCATACACATACCCGACTAAGAGTCCAGCAACTAGTGATGTGCATATCGCCTTTCTTTTGAACCCACCCCGGGACTGTTTGGCCGTTTCACTCGCTCCTTCCGATGTGGTGCCAGATTGGGCATCCGAAGCGTATCTCAATGTTTGTTGGGGCTTCGATTGAAGCCGTTTTTGTAAAACCGAGGGCCGCTGAGACCAGCGGGACGAAGGAAATGCGCGAGTCCTCAAGCCTGCCCTCCAGGCCATATTGGCATTGCCTGTAGGCATTGTAGCGATTATAGAGCTTCCAAAGCTACTTCATCCGTAGTTATATCCGAATTGCCTAGAGATAACAGGAAGTCAGCAATCTCTAACGATATGCTTTCGGAACATCCAAGCCGTATCTGCGGAGACTGTTCTGCACATGATTGGCGAACTAAGCCATTCAATTGACATTTGCCGAGCATAGAGAAGTAAATATGGACAAGAGACTCACAATAGAAAGGCAAGGTCCAGCAGCAATAGACTTGATAGATCCACGAGGGATGGGTCAAAAGAATCCATCCCCGCCGGTTATTTTGCGTCACTAAGCCCTGGGCGGTGAGTTTCTTTCCAGCAGAATAAACAGGCGGTGTGTAGTGTTTACCTATTTGCTCCTCATTGACTTCAGCTTGCCTCGTATTCAGGGAATGCATTACTGTAGTTTTCTGGCAAGTTGCTGCAGGAATGGCTCTTAACTGACCTATCACACTCAACTTCTGACATGCTAACTTTACTGACACAAAGTGATCGACTTCTGACTGGCTAAACTGTTCTAGTCTGGCTTACATGCCAGCCACCTCAACTTGCCCGATATCATGGGCTCATTCTCAGGCCGTATGACCCATTAACGACTGACTATGGTGTATTCTACAAGCTTGCAATATTTGATACTCTCATCCAAGTGGAATGAATTCTCAGGCACCGATAGCTGAAGATCAACATGGAAGAGCCACCCCAACACAGGAATACAACAAATAGCTCTCTAAACTCCGATCTCGAACGGAGTCTCTCTAAAGAGCCATACCGCTTCTTCAACGTCTTCAAAGATGTAAGCGAATTTTTTAAAGGTCTTAAATAAATTCATCATCAAATCTCCCAATTCCAAATGACAAACTACTAAACAAGCAGACTGCCTTCGGCACAAACGCCTTTGCCTTCTGCCTCCAAGTCCATCCTGCCGGCGGCAACGCGCAAACACCAAGTCCAGCCTACCACACCCCTCGAATTCCCTTCTACAAACAACGTTTCTACCTCCCCGCCTCGTTCGATCTATACCTAGGTGGAAGTGTAGTCCGCAGACGAGATGACGCTACCGCAGTCTTCTCCGAAAAAGATCATATCGCATCTATCCGATACAAGGGTATAGAGGGGATGTTTTCGCTACGTGTTAAGGCAGAGATTTATCAGAAACAGGCTGCTACTTCTCAGCATGTTATATCGTCTGATAATACGGACAACGCACCGGCCGAGAAGTCGAAGAGGTTTATCTCCATTACACGGGAGGGAATAGGACGGAAATACCGTGTCGAGCTTCGTAACCCTTCCCGAACGAATGAGGAGGAGAGCTCGTCTAGGCCGAAGATTTTCTACTGGAAGGGATCTAAAGCTGCGTTGTCGATGCTGGAGAACCAGGAGCATTGCGGGAATGGGAATCTGAAGCTTGTTGCGGCTGGTGATCCTGGGGAGGTGCTGGCTGTTTGGCAGAACCGGACTGATAAGGAGATTCTAGGATGTTTGAGTGTTTTTGCGAGGTTTGAGGAGGGTGAAAATGGGTTGCTTGAGGATGTGATTGTTAGCTGTTTAGCGGTTGTGCTTGCTGAGAGGACTTCAGGACGAGGATGGGTGGGAGGGCTGTTTAAGTAGGTAAGTTGATCTATTGCTTGGGTGTGGTTTGGATATCCTCATAGTGTGGTTACGTAGCATCATATTGCTTCACATTATCCTGGCTTTACCTGTGATTGAAGCTTGGGTTTCCATATTACACTGGTTACTATTTGAGTCCTGACTAGTCAAATCTACCTATATCTTTCTGCTACCTAGTAAGGCGCCGGAATGTATTGCAAACCATTCCCAGCCGAAACCTCCTTATCCTACAAAGAAACTCAAATTATCCGCAGTGCACATAATTAAAAGCAATTAAATTTGTATTCCTATACACAGACAAATGCAAAACTGCTATGAAACAGAACGCAGAAAAAAAAAGCCCCATATCCGCCCTAATTAACACCAGTAACTCGCCTTCTTGATGCCAAATATCAGTTCCATTTAATAACGCCGAATCGTAAGATGCACATAAAAGTGCAATACCCAATTACGACAAGAATGACTCAAGAATCAGCGGGTTCTTCCCCTTCGGCATTCTCCTGGTCCTGGCTCTCCTGGCCCTCAGGCTCTTCAGTCGAAACCGGAGGTGGAGGCATAGTTTTTCCAAACTTGGGGTCGATACTCGCCCTATGCAAAGAGCGCTTGTAAGTCTCGGCCTCATCAGGATCGCGAACAGTCAGCTGAAGCTGATCGGCGCGTTCTTCCGAAGATCCAGGTGTAGCAGGAGCAAGACCAGCATTTGCAAAAGCGCGGGTCCGTCTCTGTGTCAAGCGAGTCTTTGCGAGAATGGGAGAGTAATAGGCAGCTTTCTGTTTCACCGACACGTTCTCTTGCTCATTTTCCTTCGCCATTTCAGGATCGTGGAATACCAATGCAGCATCTTTCTGCCTATCACCGATGTTGAGAGTTTGGGCAATCGTAGCGTAGGTACGGACATAATCGTATCGATGGTATTTCGCACCGTCTGCGCCTTCATTTGTGTAAAGGTTAGGATCATCGCGGTTGGGGTTTGACTGGTTCAAGCTAGCAAGAATGTTCTTCGTTGACTCCTTTTTCTCGGGGATAAAAAGATGGTAATCGTATGGCATAGGGCCAGGGTCCGGGTAGCGATCTGGGTTAGTTTTATGCAGCGACAATTTCGTGGCATGTTCTTGGGAGATGCGTTGATCGGGTTCAGCCGGCTGCAAAATAGAAACATCCATACGCTTATCGTTCTTTGCAGAGTCGCCTGAAATCGGAGGTTTATCGAACTTGAACTGAACATAACCGCCCGGATCCGGGAATCCTTGCAAATCTGGGAGTATGGGATAGACACCCACAGGTCTGAGCTTGGGGTTATCGGGATGAGTAGGATTGGCCCATGCATCCTGTTCAGCTTTTGTAACAGGAAGGCCCTTAATCATGCTGGCATTGTCCTCTCCTGTATGCTTGCTCTCGGGGTACGCAATATCAAATCCCTTCTGTATGAATTTTTTGACATAATCAGGATCATCTTGCGATACCTTGGCTTTGGTCTGTGGACGAGGCCGCGCTCTGGCGGGTGAGGCAGGAACATTAGGATTGATTGAACGGCCCCCGGAAATGTATTGGGTGCGACGCAGAAAGCTGACATGAGTTTCTCTTGGTGCCGGGTTCCTCAGTTGCTCAGGAGTCATGAGAAGTGGAAGATCTGCGGCAGCGACCGGAGGTGGGTTCTCGGGAGCCATGATTGCTGCACAGCTATCTGTTAGCCACCAAAAAACCGACGATTGGATATCACAATACATACCGCTTTCGTCCCCCAAATGGAGACCGGGGATACCAACTAGATCAATTGGCATACCGCCTTCTGCGTCCACGTCGATATTCGGCTCTTCACGCCGCGCCATGTTGGAGGTGTACCCTGGAGTGAGAAAACGCGCGAGACCGGCATGCGGGATCTGAAGAAGCTTGGGGGGCATCTCAGGTGGGGGTAAATCATTTCGATAGCGCAAGGATGCGATGTACTCCTGATGGTACGTTTCAGACTGCCCTTCTTTGGCTTTCGACATTGTGTCTTTCGAGTTGTTGTTGTTGCTATTATCCGAAGCCGACTGATTGGACTCTTGACGATGCGAGTTTTCAAAAGAGCTAGCACCAGGTTGTGCAGGGCCACGGTCAGTATCCGGGTCGCGATCACTGTCCTTGCGACGGTGAGTTTTTGGGCGACAGCCAGAGTCTGGCTCAAGGCTAAGAGCTCCTTCAGGAGGGGGAAGGTTCTTTTTCGGCTTGGGCGATGGAGTATCAGGGGTACTTTCGCGGGAATCTCGGGGATTATCAGCATTTATAAATCAATTTCAATCAAGAACAGGATCTCAACTCACCCTCAGAGCTTGCAGAGCCCTCCTTCTTTTCCTTTTTAGAACTTGTTTTCTTTTTCTTCGCAGGATCGGTCTTCTTTTCCTTCGCAGGTGTCCGATGGGGTGGAACACGAAGAGTGTAAGGAACGCTCGCGTTTTTTGCTGCGCCTAACAATTGCAATTAGCTCACACTTGTATCCAACTATTAGATTGTATCTCAATCTTCAAGCGTACCTTGGTTCTCAGTAGATTGGGAATTTGCAGGAGGGTCAAGGTCAAAGATCGTAGCAAATTCCGGCAGAAGGTTGATCTTCGGGAAGGGTGCTAAAAACACAAATGAGAACGAGAGACAATGTGAAGAGTTGGTGAAAGCATAGACTTACCACGCGGAGGTGAATTTGGAGATGGCATTTTGCCGAATGTCACCGCCTTCGATCTTAGGTTAGTGTGAGGACGGATATCGGAAAAGGAAGAAGTTTGATCCGATAGTTAACCGCGGCATTTTAAGTTTGTGTTCTGGGGCGGACAGGACAGACCATTTGTGCAATGTGTTAGTCCCTAACTAGGTATGAATGGATTACATAAGCGCAGTGAATGAAAGGTGAAGGACAGCACAGTCAAGCCGAGTTATGAAACAAGATAGTCCTCTACAATCTCAGAGTATATTTATTACCCTTTTGGCTTTATTTTGCGGAATTTCAAGCATAATAATTCATCCGATTATGTCACATTATCATAACGATGTAGAAGAAGTAGAAAGAGCATCAAATCAATAAGCCCACATACACTTGTAAGCCATGAGTCTATGTCCTAACCTGTCATACTCCAGTTGGCTGATCCAGCTATCATTAGTACTATTCAATTTTCCGAACACACTTGCCCCCTTCCATACGACGACCTGTGGGTCGAGGTCCCTCGGAGGCGTACCGATCATGATGTCTTTAGCAAATCCGGGTCGAAGAGACTGTAAACGTTCTTCAAGGAAAGGGTGGAAGCCATTGATTAAACTTCCTCCTCCCACAACCATAATCCCTCCAAGGAAATCTCGCATCTTGCGGTCATCCGAACGAGCAGCATGTGCGATGGAAGTAAGAATAGCAGTGTCCAGCGGGAATGAAGGGAGGATATCATCACGTTCCTCAACGGGGCGCGCACGATTAGGTTGTGACGTCCCATGGGCCTGTCCACTGACAACTGGCGTGCCAGCTCCGCCTGCCTGAGGTGTACCGCTGGCCTCAGGCACGGGAGACCCAGCAACGGAAGAGCGAGGAGTAGCATCGAGTTCTTGCACCCGATTAACTGCACTGGGTTGTTGCGAACGACTCGGGGTTGACTGTACATCCATGTTCGGTTGACTTTCTCCATTCACTTGGCCATTTGCCGGTGGTGGAGCAATAGCAGTCAATATCTCGGATTGCGCGGCCGAAACTGGATCATTCGGCTGGCCATCGTATATGTCAACGGAGCGACCAATTAACTTCCTCCTGCCCTGAAGCTTGTGCGAATTTTCAAATATAGACGGTTGGAAGTAACCCATTGGGGCCAAATGCACCTCGTCGTATGCTTTGAAAGTGTATTTTCGAGTAGGCTCATCGGCCACCCGTAGATGAAAATCATACACTTGTACAGAGACACCAGCTTCGTTCATGGTGCATACGTTCTTTTTAAGCTCCTCGGCCAACAAAAAATCATACCTCCGCCAAAGGTTGATTTCTTCATAAGGAAAATGGTCATAAAGCATCATTTTAATGAAAGTTTCTGTCACGTCTGCGCCGCCGTATTTGAGATTCACACGGGAATTGTCAATGCACATGCCTTCCTCCACGCAACATATCGAGGTCTTCTGCGCGCCAATGTCAACAACACAGGCCGAGGTAAACCCCGCGCCAAATGTAGCCGCCAGACTCTCTTGAATGAAGCAAACACGAGCGAATGCAAATTCCCTCATGAGCATTTCCAAAATCTGAGACACATAGGACTTGTCGTAGAAGTCTGGAATAACGAAAACGCAGGAATACTGCGGCCATTCCTTCTTGCTAGTCAAGCCTAGTTGCATCTTGATTGCGTCTTCAAGGATCAATGAAATGTCCAAGAAAAGTAACCGTTTGCTGTCGTAGTCTGTTTCATTGCACCAACCATGTCTCATCGGCCAATAGAGCTTATAGCGGGGGTTCGACGAGTCTGGTATTCTCAACGCTTGCTGGCCGATAATATATTCTGGAGCTGCCTGCGGAATCTCTGTCCAGTCAACACGCATAGGATCATTGTGCTCGGAGATTGTTTCTGGAACTGTTCTCCGATTATAATTCACCACCATTTCCTTCGAATTTGGGAGCGTTCTGCGCTTATTCTGTCTCATGTGGACCTTAAGATCCGCGCACATCGTCGTATATTGAGAGGAAAACTGAACACAGCGTCAGTCAGTAATGATAAACCGGTGCCTAGTATCAAAGACAGCGCAACACGAACCTCAGGTCCGAACATTTTCTCTGGCTCCATCGGAGAACCATCATCCAATTTTAATCTTTTGGGTTTAGGTTCCTCCCGTTCTTCGGACTCGTTGGAGGTGGCTTTCCTTGCAATCACCATCGGAAGAGTTTTAGGCAGCGCACCACTAGCCAGTCCAATTCTCAGATTCTGGCTACCGAGATGTATAACAATCACTTTTGAACCAGCCGCTTCCGTTGGTGCTTCTTCTGCTGCATCCTCCATGTTGGTATCACCATCAACCTCTGCGTCTGGCTCTGCCATTCCTAAATCATTTTGTTTTTCCATTGCAAGCGCACGATCACGATCCTTTGCGGATTTGGCCATTCGATTTCTAGCCTCCTCATTCTGCAATCTGAACGCCAGAAACTGGTCATCTCGCTTGAGATAATCACTACAAGATTAAGGTCAGGATAAATCGCGCAATGCGAATTCGGAATAACAGTATAGGAACATACGTGTAGTAATTTTTCTGATTGATCGGGGGTATTTGAGGCCAGCTAGATAGGTCCATATTGTTATCGGTCCTCTGGAGACCTGTATTGATGAATGTCAGCTATTCATCTAGAATCCAAGTATTGAGAAATCAGGGTTTCATGGGGATAAATACCCTCATCCCGAAGGAGAGCTCTACCCGACTTCCTGGCGACCATTGTGTCCTAGCCGGAGATACACCAGATTACGTCGGATAGTTAAGTAGGCGTACTGTGAGGCACTGTCAGGAAGAAGCGGATCGGATGGCCGAGCTAGAAGATAAAAAGTCGATGTTTGTAAGGGTGGTAGAAGGGGTATCAGAAAACGGTCAAGAAGGAAAGTGACGAAGGTACATGGATAGAGGAACAAACACAATAGAAGGTTGTCACTTTAGTCCATCGCAATCCCTTTGGCGATGGCGATCGGAAACACAAGAAGCAACACAAACGCTAATCCCGATTTGGTGATAACGACGGCTGTGGAGATTTAGTCAGCCTATTGATCTCTAACTATCTTATTGCAATCATCAAAGAGGAAGTCTTTCTCTCGCCGTCTGCTTCTTTCCAAGGGCATATCCTAAATTTCTCTTATAAACATTATAAACATCATCCCTGTATTCTACTCCTTGTCTATCATCCCTTCTAACCTTTCCTGTGCTTCTTATCAACTGACACGCTCGCATCCTCTCTATCTTTGATCCATTCTCGAACGCCCGCAGTCTCACGCGAGTCCCTAACTCCTTCTTTTTCTTTGACGTCACGAATATGGGAGCTTCATTATCACGCCTATGGTCGTTGCTCTGGTCGAAAAAGGAAATCCGGATCCTTATTCTGGGGCTTGTATGTCAACAATGTTTTACCTGCTACAACTGTCGAGTGTTGGAGCTAATCAACTGGCTTTGTTATTAGGATAATGCTGGAAAGACAACACTTCTGTACAGATTAAAGGTATGACGATGGACGAACCGACCTTTTGTGGATGTATACTGCGGGCAAAGGGCTGACCAACGTTTGCCTTGAAATTTCCAGATCGGCGAGGTTGTCACGACAATACCTACTATCGGATTCAATGTCGAGTCGGTTACATATAGGAATCTGAATTTTAATGTCTGGGTATGTCTTCTCCCCGAGTTTTCAACTTGGACTGGTTGATGTGGGAGAGGTTGTTAACTGGATGTTTCTATTTTAGGATCTTGGAGGCCAGACTTCCATTCGCCCATACTGGCGATGTTACTACGCAAACACTGCTGCTGTCATATTCGTCATCGACTCTACTGATATCGAGCGATTAGGGACTGCTGCTGATGAATTAGCAGCGATGTTGAATGAGGAGGAACTACGCGACGCAAACCTGCTGGTGTTCGCCAACAAACAAGACCAACCAGGGGCCAAGGGTGCGGGTGAGATATCAGAAGCCTTGAAGCTAGGAGAGCTTCGCGATCGAAACTGGAGTATTGTGGCATGCTCTGCCATTGATGGCAAAGGTATTGATGAAGGCATGGATTGGCTGGTGGTCAGTAATCTTGTTCCCTCCTTTAGTTGGTTTTATGCTGGGAAATATCATCGCATACTGACCTTAGTTGATTTATAGCAAACCGTCCAGTCTGAAAACGCATAAACGCTGGCGTCTTTGTGTCGTGCTATAGAATTGGCCTTGGCCTATGTTTACATCTGAAGGATTCAAAACAGTCCTCTGCATCTGGGATGATTCCCCATACCTTCGCGGCTCTGTTGATGTCAGCAGGGACCATGCCCTTATATTACTATTTTTTTGGGTTCAATAACCTTGAAGACTCGAATAATATTTAATTGGTTTAAACGGTGGCGAAACCTGATGACTTGTGTTGGTATCTGGCATTGACGGGGATATCAGCCTGTCCAGGGCGATTTCTCTGGAATTTATACATTTCGTGGTTCCATGTTGATGTTCGGTTGCAGCACTTCCGTGTAGGATACTCGGTCAGTTATTTGATATGGAAGATAGACAATCAAGTTCCTTTCTATTCAACAAATCAGTGACTACCTAGGTAGTTCTCGTGCTCGATACTTGAGGAACTAATAACAATCACCCTAGTAGAGTGTATGTTATGCCACAGATACCACGTATTGCTCTTTGGTAACCCACTTTCAAACGTCCAGTTCAGAAGATGAAGGGGGAACATATATATTCTGTTGACATACTTGGAGTACGCAACGAGCGTTGTTTTGCTTCTCTTTCCTTCTGGTCTTGATCCTTGCCATGGCCATTTATATTGTGTATACTTGCATAGGACAAAAAATGAATTCAATATTCTGAAGTTTGGTAAATAGGTTGGTATCCTTAAGGAGTTATGCAGTTCCAGAGCGGTTGAAAGATTATTCAGTCTAACAATCATCGGCACCTGCAATTGTATTCTATCTTCCTTCACTCGGGACACTCACTAATTATTATACTCGCCCATTCTGCCATTGCTCAGTGTCGGTCTCCTGACTTTTTGGTCGACTCTAATAAATGGGATAGTTAAGATTTAGGAATGGAAGAGAAACCCTTGAATGACTCCTCAGCTTCAGTCGCTACTGGTTCCCCTCTAAGTCCTCTAACGCTAGCAGTCAAAAAGAATCTACCTACCTTGAGCAATTCCCTAAGTGAATTCTCCTTGGTTGGTTGGACATATTAGTTAATACCAGAGATCTAGTCAGCTAGGCACGCTATCCTTTATTCCCGGTATATCTCGATTACTTAGTGTGTCAGGATCACACGTTGATTCATTCGCTACTAACAATTTTTCAGGGCTATTCATTTTCTTTTGTCCGGAGTTGAAATTGCCGTCTACAGTTTCTGACCCTGTCCAGTCTCACCTTGTTCCTCGTGTTTTCGCGCTATGTTTATCGGGTTTGTTCGCGAAGGAGAATTCCCGAGAACCTCCTACGAAGTTCTAATAACAAATTCTTCGACAGATATGAATATTGAACACTAATATAAAGGTTGGTACTGTATGAATATCAGATATTGATCCAACGTCGGACAGCGACATGATCTCCAACCGTGCAGCAATACTTGGCTCTGATTGGTCGATACATACAATATCGACGGATCAACTTCAAATCAACGATCCAACGCATTCCTGCACATGTTCTCGTCATGATCTCCTACTTGATATTGCTGGGTGGGATTCTCCAACAAGAGACGACTATTAGATTTTATTAGCCTTTGGACTATTATTCACCTGGATCATATTGACAAGTCCATTCCAATAGCTTTTGCTAACACTCTGGAAATGTTCATGGCCATGACGTTTCAATCTTTTGTCCCTGGTATCCTGACTAGATTCTTTGTGGGGGTGGGCTATTCTAGAACAGGACTGAACGTGATCCCGCCCAATCTGCAGGGAATCAGCCCCAGAACCCTGGAAAACCCTAATGGGAACTGCACCGAGTTTACTTACCCACGTGTCTCTCTGATAGGGTATCGGACTTTATCCATGCAATTGAGCAACTATCATCCTCGAGGGGTTCAGCGGGGCCTAGGGAGATCCCCTCTGCTATTTGGGGATTGAAGAACCCTTCGTTCTTTCAATCCCGTCTGTTCTTTCTCGTGCTTCTATTCTGTTTACTGAATACTACCCTCTATAACATTATGAGTCTTGTCGGCAGTCTTTCCGCGAGTGCCTTTCGGGGCAGCGTGGATTGGGCCCATGCGTATATTGCACTAGCTGCTTTCCTTGTCTGCGCTGTCGTTGCGTTCACTGTTTTGTTGTCATCCAGGAAGTCCAAGGTTGACTATAATGCCGGCGTTTTCACGTACTTCAAATTTGTCTATGCGACGTTTCTCAAACCTCATGATAAGGGTGGCAGTAGCCAACAAGATGCACTGGAGAGCTTCTACAAGACACAGGTACAGTCTGAATCTGGTCCCACAATGTTCGCAGACTCTGCTAATCAAGGCATAGGCGACGGCATACGATTCAACGCGTAGACATCTTCTGCGCGGCCGAGAGGATATGTTAGGCTTGGTTGCTGCCCAGCTGAGGTTTAAAGTCGATAGCAAAGAGATCGAAGCTGGAAAGGCAATTTGGGTTGATGTAAGGCTCCCAAAATTACAATGAAAACATTGCTGACCATATAGATTGGCGGTGGCACCGGGTAAGCATAGGGAAAAAATGAATCCCATCAGCAATACCTTTTAATGACGAAATAGGTACAATATTGAAGCCATGGCCGCATTCCTACCCGTGCAATCTTTCTTCTCGCGCATCTACCTGGTCGACCTTTCGCCCTCTCTCTGCGAAATTGCCAAACAACGGTTCGAGCGATTGGGATGGAAGAATGTCCGCGTAACCTGTCAAGATGCTCGGTCGTTCCGTCTACCAGAAGACGAAATTGATCCACGGACAGTGACAATGCCAAGTGCAGATGCGATAACAATGAGCTACAGCCTTTCTATGATTCCGGGTAAATATTTCTGATCACATATTCCACTTACACTGCAACTGACGTGATGAAGATTACTACAGTGTCGTCGACTCCTTGATGCCCCAGCTCAAACCAGCTGGAATTCTAGGCGTCTGCGATTTCTACGGTAAGATGGTACATACCTCTACATGCTACTCAGAACTAACTTGGAACAGTCCAGAGCGAGGTCGATGTGTCTGCTCGCAACTACACTGGCGGTATCATCAATCGTCATGTAAACTGGCTTGGACGAGCCTTTTGGCGGGCCTGGTTCGAGGCTGACCGTGTTAATCTTGAGGCCGCCCGCAGGGACTACTTGGAATACCGCTTTGGAACTGTTTTATCTGCTAGTAGAAGGAACTACCGCCTTGGAGGTATCCCCTATTATCTTTTTATTGGATGCCAGAAAGACATAGCGGCATACCCTTCAGGCCACGGAGACATTGAGAAACTGGACGCTTCCTACACAGAATCGCCCTATTTGTCGCCTGCCAACCACAAGATGGAAATGGAGAAAGCTGTTGACCAAAGCTCTCGTGAGATCCGCTCTAAGGCATATGAATCCGCAATTGTAAACCTCAGCTCGAATCTCCCACTTCCATCATCCTTTTACCAGAACCACCCCTGCCGAATCTTCTACGACGACTCGCTCCCGAAGCACACGCAATTTGGGAGTGAGTACATCTATGCATTCAACTGGGAAGACCCTCGCGTGGATCACCGGCTGCTGAACATCCAAAGGGACGATGTTATTCTCGCCATTACAAGTGCCGGGGATAACATCCTGGATTACCTCCAGAAGAGTCCGAAGAGAGTGCACGCGGTTGACTTGAACCCAAACCAGAACCACCTCCTTGAACTCAAAGTTGCAGCCTTCATGTCCTTGGGGCATCGTGACATCTGGAAGATCTTCGGTGAAGGAAAGCATCCTGAATTCCGTGAACTTCTCATCTCCCGAATGAGTCCTCATCTCTCCAGCCAGTCATTCCAATATTGGCTGGAACACACAGACGTTTTTACATCGTCATTTGGCAAAGGCCTGTATGAGACTGGCGGATCTCGCCATGCCATTAAGATGGTCCGCTATCTGTTCAAGGTCTTCGGACTAGAAGGCGAAGTACGGAAACTCTGTGAGGCTCAGACCTTGGACGAACAACGAAAGGTTTGGCCCCGAGTCCGCCGAATCCTCATGAGCAAGCCGCTCCACTGGGCCGTCGTTGGAACAGAGTGGTTCGCGTGGAAAGCTGCCGGAGTTCCTCGAAACCAGAGAAATATGATCGTCGATGACTTTATAAAGAGAAAGAACTTAACAGGCGATGCAGCGAAGGCCACCGATGTAAGCGGCCAGGCAATCTGGGAGTACGTTGTCAATACACTGGATCCAGTGGTCAAAGACACCATGATCAGCAGCGACAACTACTTCTACTACCTGTGTCTGCAGGGCCAGTTTTCGAAAAAGTAAATTGACCCATCTGTACACTCAAGTAACCCGCTAATCGCACCCAGATGTCTCCCAACATACCTAACCCCCAAAGCCCATGTCCGGTTATCTTCCCCTGGCGCATTCGACGGACTCCGCATCCACACCGACGAAATCAACGAAGTGATCAATAGAATCACACCCCGATCCCTAACAATCGCCGTAGTAAGTACTGCCCTTTCTCTTCACAGAACTAGTCCAATCATCTAACTTACACCAACCAGGTAATGGATTCAATGGACTGGTTCCACCCAGACTCCACCGACGCATCCTCCCAGACACAAACACTCAACCACGCCCTTAAAATGGGCGGTCGTATCTTCCTCCGCTCCGCTAGCATTGAACCATGGTATATGAAATGTTTCCAGGAGAATGGGTTTGAAACACGCCGTGTTGGTGCTAGATTCCCGGGTTCATGTATTGACCGGTAAGTCTCCCGATAGTATACAGACTTATAGTTTCCTTTGAAGGGAAGAAGACATCTTGCTAACTGAGACAGTGTCAATATGTACGCATCGACCTGGATCTGTACCAAGACAAAGGAATTGAGGAGGCCGGGAGCAGATAGAACTATCTCTTCATTATCTATTGGGGAGAGTATCAAGGGTTCAATGGGGAGTGTGGAGCATCTTGAGATCTAATTGCTTTTATGATTCGGTTTGATGGCTTATACTTGCTTTTCTCCTGTCTTTGTTTTGGATTTCTATATTTACACTTCTGTGGCTTTCGCGGTTTTTATTTTGGTACTTGATATGCGGGCTGGTGCAGAAATATCGACCTATTGGAGAGTGCCCTAATATGAGTCTTATGACTAGATTGAACCCTGGATTGGGATGGGTCAGATCAATTGTTTTGTGAATGTTGCCGAAATTTAGGACAGAACACTTCCAAGGTGACTTCGCGGCGTTCAGGAATAGGATCTATGTGATAACATACAAGAACAACACGATGAGAACACCCCCAAGTATAACATAAAGCGTATATGCATACTGTCTAATCAGCGCCAGTACAGTTAGTAAAACAGAGAAAGAGCAAGTCACTAAAAGTCACTAAAAGTCTGTATCTGTACATCAAAGGGAAAGGGAAGAACAAAAATAGTTCATGAATTCAGTTCACGAATGGCATCGTCAAGGGAGATAGATCATATTTGATCTATGGTAAATTTTCTCTTTTCGCCTTACCAAAGGCAAGCAAGTACCCTCAATACACTGCATTCCCCATATTAAGCATAATACCACGAAAACAGCCACCACGACCACTGGCGTCGGGATGGTGGAATTAGCGGAAAGGAAAAATAAACCTCAGGGAGACTGAGCAATGCGTCCGAGATGGTCAATCTACGAACGGCCGTATTTAGCCTTCCCGAAAGAGAACGGAACGTAGCGGTACTTGATCATATGTTGGATCTGTCGTCTCACTGTAAAGCCCATTAGCGACGCGCTCTTGTTTTTGCGATCAAAAAGCCCCGCAGACACGAAGGAAAGAGCGAACATACTCGTCAAGACAAAGAGAATAACCCAATAGACCACCAAAACCGGCCAGAAAACCGGAATATCAAATACCGAGAACCAAGTGCAGGCGAAGCCGATGGCAATCGCGCGAGTCGCTGAGTGCCAGAACTTGAACTCGGGGAGGCGGCGGATGAATGGACGGAACTCGTCATCTTGCTTGGTGGGCAGGCTTGGGGCGGCGTCGCCGTCTTCCAGACCTTCATCTTGGGTTAAGGAGGGGTCCCATTTTGGTTGCAGGAAGAGGAGGAAGAGGTTTAGGAGGTAGATTCCTAGGGTGTAGGCCACTGGTTGAGGTTAGTTGTGTTCTTTGTTTGGGAAGCGGCTTTTCCAGGAGTAGAGTAGCTTGGCTGAGGTAGGAGTCCGAAGGGAAAGGGGAGAGGGACGGAGGGGTCACGTACCAATATACCATCCTTGTGCTAGGATGATTCTGAGGAAGAAAACGATGAGGAGGGTGACGGTGCCGATCCAGCGATAGGCTGTGAATGGCGTGGATGCGTCGAGGTAAGCTTGGTATTGCTGAAAATCATACAATTAGCAGAATATTCGATGCGACTAATTGTCTTTAAAGTACTTACTCTAGCAAGTTTGTTGGTATGCGTAGTCACCGTTGTAAACGGCGTTTGCTCTGGCTCAGGGACATCCATGGCTAGGTAGCGACAAGAAACAGTTTAAACAATTAATTCGCGGACC
Source organism: Aspergillus sclerotialis (assembly GCA_003589665.1). Taxonomy (NCBI): domain Eukaryota; kingdom Fungi; phylum Ascomycota; class Eurotiomycetes; order Eurotiales; family Aspergillaceae; genus Aspergillus; species Aspergillus sclerotialis. The sequence goes on from MVGC01000102.1 coordinate 23,883, forward strand.
TTTTTCAGATCATGCAAAGAAATAGCAAAAGAAAAGCAATGAGCAAGACAGATCAGTAGAATGGGGGACGGAGGTTTGCGAACAGCATTAAACAAATAGAGACGGAAATAGAAAAAGTGGCCATTTGCTGCCGCCTTCCAACGCTTTCGTTTTCTCACAAGCCACAACTGTTGGCGCCTCAGGTTTCAACACTATTCCCCTTTCGGTGACCTGCAGCGGTTTATCATACTACGGGCATTAGTCCGTCACCAATTGACTGCATACATCTTCCTATACCTTGTTTCAGCTCTTTTATACAAATCCAGGTTTCCTACGTTTTTCGCAATCTGGGTATCAAATATGAGTAGACAGCCAGTATGTTATTTTCAATGAGAATAATGAGAGACGCAAAAAAGCCGCAGGCCGGTCCAAAACAAATTACAAGCCCGACAACCTTCAGATAATCTCTTATTCCTGGGAAAATAAGAGTCTGACACGCTGACCGATTGTAAAGGTGGGGCCTTTATGTATGAAAGGGAGCTAATATATTTTATTATTCCAAAACAAAGACCTCCATTCCTTACTACCTCTCAGCAGTCAACACCTGAGGAATGTTGGAAGTAAGCTTGAGATAAGGTATTGCTCAAGAATTTGATACTACTGGTCCGAAAGGCCTGTGAAAAAAATAATGAGAATATGCAGAGAACACTGCAGGGGTGAAGTACAGATAAAAAACTCGAAGAGGACAAGGGAGAGAGCAAAGTAGTTTCCTAGTCCAAGAAGCGCAGTTCAGGCAGGTCATGCCGACTGATTACAACGCAAGGAGCTACAACCTTGATCTATTGAACTCCTAGCCTCGTTATGTGTTGCGGGGTAGTAATTCTTTTGGATTGCTTGGTCAACCTGAAATGGGCGCGGTTTGACGTGCGGGGATATGTCGAAGTCATCATACAGGATCGTAAAGCGAATCTTTTACTGTCTATTCGATGCGATGAACCGAACCCCCGCAGTAGGCTCAGAATCCAACAAAACGAACTAATCTAAAAAGTGTGGACATCGGATTTGCCCTTTACGTCGAAAGGCTAACCTAAAAAGGATGGAATATCCTGATGAATTAAAATAAATGTGAGAATGAAATAAAAGCCCTATGCTTCTCGATTCCATTATTGATAGTCATAAGGACATATTATTCTGTTTCTAACACGACCTTGACATTACCTGTCAGGAATCTCTCTAGAACCCTGTGTTGTCGTCCCAGAAATTACTCATTATGGGTGTTGACGATATTACCCCTGTTGATTTAGAGAAGACCGTAACCAGCGTGGAAGATGCTCAATTACTCGCTATGGGAAAGAAGCCCGAATTGCAGCGGGTTTATAATACTTGGACGTGTGAGCCACTCCAGCGGCACATATCATGTTAAAATGAGCAAAGACTAAAATCTCTGTTCAGTGTGTGCATATCAAGTCATGATATCGGCCAGCTGGTCATGTCTCATAGTCTTATATTCGACGATCTTTGATGTTGGCGGACCAGGGGGAATCATATGGGGCACGTGAGTTAAACAACCCTACTGTCTCAGGTATTGAGAATCAGCGGTTCTCAGCAGTTCTAACTCATGTATCAAGCTTAATTGTATCTGTAGGTCAGACGTTGCTCATGACTTCGCTGGCGGAATATTGTGGTATTTGGCCGACTGCTGGAGGACAACAGTACTACATCCAGGCCCTTTCGACGAGAAGCACACGCCCGTTTCTATCATACGTTGTTGGATGGGCCATTATGGTCGGGGAGATATCGACAGGATCAAGCTGTGCACTCAATAGTGCCCAAATTATTGCAGCTTTCGTTCAAATTGCTCATCCGGCCACGGAATGGAAGGTCAGCTCGATTTAAGCCATAACCCTATTGTATCACCCAAGAGTCTTACAAAACTATAGCCTTGGATGACGTGGTTAATTTACACAGCGATGCTGATTTTTCCGGTTATCACAAATCTAAACCAAAGGTGATCAACTGCATACTATATTGTCCTTTTACTTCGCAGGATGTGACTTTATCTTACCAATATATACAGATGGCTTCCCGGGGTGAACTTGTTTGGTGCAATCTGGGTAGTGGGAGGTGGAGTTGCATGGGCAATCGTCTTCATCGTGATGGCGCCAAAGCATGACGCCAAGCTTATCTTTACCGATTTCATGAACAATACAGGTTATACAAGCAATGGCTGGGTATTTTGCATGGCATTTTATAATTCCATGTACGGCTTGGTTGGTACAGATGGACTGATGCACCTGGTGAGTGAACTCGAAATTTCCAGCATGATATGACCAGAAAATGGAGCTGAAATTATCCACAACAGGTCGAAGAGATGAAAAATCCATCGAAGAATGCTCCAGTTCGTCTTCTAGTAGTCCCTTTTTTATCCCTGACTTTATCGCTGAGTCTGACGGTCAATAGCGCACCATGATCTACTCCATGATTTTCTGCGGTGTTATGAGCTGGCTGGCAGCTGTGCTTATGATTTGGACAGCTGGGAATTGGAACGTCTACATACCATGTACGGTCCAAATTTACTTGTTTCTATGAAAACACTAACGCTTGTTAGCTCCTCAACCGTACATGAGCTGGTGGATGGGTGTCACTGGATCCCTTTACAGCGGTGGCCTCTTCTGTGCGCTAGTGATGATTGGAATCAACTTCTTTGTCATAGTTGGGACTAACAGTGCCGGATCGAGGATTGTGTGGAGTATGGCACGCGATAAGGCATTCCCGTACTCTGAATACTTAGCATATGTGAGTCCTAGACTCGGGATTCCCCTGCGCGCATTGGGCTTTGTAGTGGTAATCGACCTGCTGCTTGGTACGTCTCTCTCTGCTCCCATTTGGACATGTTACATCTCTGGGAAACTATGTTTCTCTACTGGAAAGGACGATATTCTGAAATTTTATTGCAGGTTTGATCGTGCTTGGAAGCGACCTTGCTTTTCAATCAATCATTTCAGGTGGAGGTCTGATGCTGCAGGTCAGCTATTTGGTGCCCGTGATTGTGGTATGGTTTCTGGTCGAGTTCTTGCTATGTGTTGATCTTCAACTAATATTTGGTGATCAAGGTGCTTATTCGAGGCCGGAAGATTCTACCCCCACGACCCCATTTTGATCTTGGTAGATGGGGTTACTTGATTAACGTGCTTAGCGTATGTTGGTCATTGTTGATCTGTGTGGTATATTTGTGTCCCCTCTACGTCCCGATAACTATCCCCACTATCGCGAATATGAACTGGAGTTGCTTGATTGTTGGTGCGACAATCATCTTCCCGGGGGCCTATTGGATATACGGGGCCCGATTCCGGTACATCAAGGAACATAATTCGGTCATGGAGGACAATTCTGTTATTATTGACGGGATTGCCATAGGAGGAACAGAGGCTATTAGGAGGAACGACGGACCTCAGCCTCCCCGAACGTAAGGATAAATTCAGTCGTTATATACATTGCGAGACGACAGTAAAGTGGATGATCCATCCTCGATTAGCTGAATTCTAAAATCGGTTCATTAAAGCCAATATTAAAGAAGCAACTCGATCACCAAATAACAAACTCTTTGCCAAACTTCGCCCGTTCTTCTCTGAACGCCATCCAACAAGCTGTCTGATCGGATACTGACCTAGGTCGTGCCCACCATTCCTTCAAAAATTCCAGCATCCGCGGCCGATCTAAAGGACAGACAAAGTTTATAAGGGCTAGCAGACGTGATTCAACCCATAGCTGTCTACTTGCATCGCCCACACATTCAGTTCGAGCAATGAATACTGGCCATGGTTGGTTTTGAGCAAACGACAGAGGGCTGGAAATGGAAGAAAGCGAGGCGAATAGACAGTCTTGAGCCTTTTGTAATGCAGCATCGGACCCATTCAATAGTTTAAGGGCCCTATAACCATAAAGAAGAATAGCGTAGTACCATGCGTCTATCACATGCACAATATCGCTAGAGGGCCCGCTTGACGTGGTCAGTGGTTTAACATTTTGATTAGAGATCACTGATTGCCTAATATCGTTGGCTTGGGCTTCTAGCTCTGTAATGTCCATTGAACTCCAATGATTCATTGTGTTGTTCTCGCCTCCGGTCCGAGTTGCCCTCGAAATAAAAATAATTCGGTGCATTAGTTGGACAAAACCAAGAAAGGCATCCGTTCCATGTGTTGCTGGGAGATTCAACACCATATCGTCGATTTCAACATTTAGCGTCAGGCGGGGCCATATCGTGGCGCAGTAAAATTCCGAGATGAGAAAGTCGTCGCATCCACCAGACCCTAAAAGTAACGTCGAACTCCGGCGGAAATGGTATACCAGAGCTTGTGCCGTGCGAAGGTGTAGTCTCCATAATGAGCTTGATGGAAAGTGCATCTCAAGATGCCAGAGAAGTAGTGTAGCCGCAAGTGCTTCTCGGAAGGCCTGCAGCTCTATTCTGGCATTTGCATCTTCACCATCTAAGCGGGCGGAAATCAGATATCGTGTTACAAGATCAAGTGCCCTCTGATGATGTTCTCTTAAAATGTTTAGTGAGAAAGATTTGTGGGGGCTGTTGGAGCCAAGTTTGACATGTAAATTGGCCGCTGCTATAGCGAGAACGGCATGGAAAACGCACGGCGACTTCGATGTGAGAGGGCAGATGTACTGCCGCCATGGATTTTGCAGATTATCAACCCAAACAAGCTGTGCGGCAATGAAGTTAGTAAAGTGGTGAAGAAGTTGGGGTTTGGTTATCAAGTAAGAATGGTTCGAAGAGGAAGCAGCCTCTTGGTAGCCCGTTGGCATTGGAATTTGGTATCCCAGGCCATGAAACAGAGATAGAGCTTTGGTATCGTTATCAAGCTGCTGAAATGACCCTTTTAGTACTGTTTCTGTCAAATTCATCCCTTTTGCAGTTGATGAATGAAGCTGTATAGGCTTTGCGGGTTTCTTTTGGCTCTCCCGGCCTGTTTCTGAAACAAATTTGATCTCCCGGGAGTAACCAGGACACTCAAGGGATCGACTGGCACATTTGAAGCAGGTTGGAAGGCTCCTATCACACTTAATACGGCGAAGCCTGCACTTCTGACAATCTGTACTTAGAGTTAGTACACCCTCTTCTGAAGACCGGAATCTCGTTATATTACTTACCTCTGCTGGGAGTTGACATGGTGTCTCAACTAAACATCCTTTTCTCAGGAATTTCATCATGGCATCATGGTAAAACCTGATTTTGTAGAGGAATTTCTGTAGAGGCTGTTTATCGAGCGGGGAAGTTCAAGATGAAGTCTTTAATAAACCTAGCAGTCATGTGAGGGGTAAGGTGTTTCATGCCCTAAACAATTGTTATCAGTTGCCGCGGACTGCACCCGGGTAAGTCCATTAACCTTGGTCCTCCTACTACTATACCAAACTGATCGAAATTCCCGTGCAGTGCCTATAATATGTTGAAAATCTTAATCCTCCATGAAGAAGAGTTCTCAATCTAAAAGGAGCAATATTTATGACTACATTGAATCTATATAAGCTGCCAAATGTAACAGGTTCGTCGGATCTTCTACTGCAGGCCCATAACAATTACTCATCACATGTTGACCGTCTCTTCGTCCTCAACTCCAAAGAGCACGCGCATAGGGTCCTGGTATTTGTAAAATCCTACGCTAGGAGCACTGATCCCGTACCCGAGCAGCCTTTGAACTTGGGGTGTGAATTTCTTGACCTTCTCGAATGGAACAGCGAGTATCTGATTCTCTGCCGGCCTATACATTCCTTTCACCATGAACATGCCGATGATTTCTCGAATTTGATCACTACACATAATCAGTATTGAGGGACGAGGTATCAACATAGGAAGTTCATTGGACATACACAGACTTGTTTGCGCCTCCACCATGATAAACGTTGCCAGTAAATATGAGGACATCGCCAACATCGAGCTCGGCAGGAACTGCCTCTTCTTTCTTGGGGCTGCGCTCTGGACTCCATTTATGAGATCCAGGTATGATTAACGTTGCACCATTTTCGTACGTGGACTTTGTGGTTGCAAGCAGGCAGCCCATCATGATATCCTCTGTGTGGTCCCTTGGATGGTAATCACTAAGAAATGGAGTAATTAGCGCCTCATCAGACAAATTGCTCAAAGGAATTACCTGTCATCCTTATGAAGATCCTGGGCACGCGATCCTGGGTGGATTTGAAAGCCAACGGTAGACGAAATAATTGGCTTAGTTGTCCATGTCTCCAGGGATTCTCCGTGCCAGCCCTGGAAAGTACTGGTGAGGATAGCGTTGCAGACATCGATCCACAGTTTGTTGGTGGCATATTCAACGCATGCGTCTGAAACCCCAAGCAATCCCGTAGCGCGTCGTGTTGTCTTAGGGAAGAACCCAGATGGATCTGGTATGTCTGCATCGAATACTGGTTTCAACTCTGCCCGGATCCTATCTGTATGTTCTTTTGGAAAAAGGCCTTTGATTATAACTCCGCCGTCTCGTTTGACGATGTCTATTACGCGTTCGGTGGTCGTCTTCGGGTCTTTGGCGTCAAGCTTGACGACCTTCGGGACTTCAGACTGAACCGTCATTTTCGTGGCCTTGAACAAGGTAAATATGAGTTGGAATAAAAGTTTGCTGTAAGCCTGTCTGCAAAATATGGATCGGCTGCTGTTATTTGGATATGTGGACAATTCCCATCTCGATTGAAAAGAAGGACTGCTTGATATCTATATCTTCCGGCGGCCTCTGGATCCTGCCCCTTGCCCCTCAACCGCTCGGACGAACAGTAAATGATCCTTGAGGACATACCACAACAAGCAAAAGAATGCGATGAGGGGAAGAAATATTGTGGCATCTTCTTAGTACCATGGGGCTATATCTACATGCAATCACCAAAACGGCTTAGATCTCCAAACCCCTTCCTAGAAAGGATAAGCAGGATGTATTCTACTCGGAATTACCAATTTAGGACCGCTGAAAACTCCAGAATCCTGACTGTATGTCATATCTACTCGAAGCATCTTAAGGATGCAACTTCCTAGTTAGCATTATGCGATGGACTTTACAATTAGGGTTTAGTTCTCCAAAAACTTTCCATAACAGGAAAGGTGGATCAGATATTGCACTATCCCCCTTTTGGCGAAGTGCATTGATTGATGAGTACCTAAGGCATACACATGCGGCCCGCAGCGGTTAAGGACGGGATGCCATCATAGCTTACATAAGCCCTATTTACCTCGGTCTTCCGTTCATCCTCCTCCAATTCCACCTCAACAAACAAACCTAATACTTATTGCTCATCGTCGTTGATATACCATTGCAATCATGTTCGCCAGATCATGCTCCCGATTGGTGGCGTCAAAGACGGCCGTCCCCTTGACCTCCTACCTTGCCCGCACTGCCCGGCCCTATTCCTCCGCTTCTTCGACCTATGAGCACATCCTCACCGAAACACCCAGACCTGGTGTTGGACTGAGTATGTTCCATGATTCAAGCCAATTGACATACTGCTCGAGCTAAAGCTCACGATTTTGCGATATAGTCACTCTCAACCGTCCCAAAGCCCTAAATGCTCTCTCTAGCCCTCTCTTCAAGGAGCTAAACGATGCTCTATCCAAGTACGACGAGGACAAGGATATCGGCGCTATTATCATCACCGGAAGCGAGAAGGCATTCGCTGGTACGTTCTCTCACCCGGTGAAAACCAATCCCGCACAGCGGGTTCTTATTCCTTCCCGACATACACTAACAAATCAATACCCGAATAGCCGGAGCCGACATTAAAGAAATGGCCCCCCTGACCTTCGCCCAAGCCTACAATAACAATTTCATCGCTCCCTGGTCTCACCTCGCCAACGCAATCCGCACCCCCGTTATCGCTGCCGTATCCGGATACGCCCTTGGCGGTGGCTGCGAATTAGCCCTCATGTGCGACATCTTGTACTGCTCGACCAATGCGAACTTCGGACAGCCCGAGATCAAGCTCGGGACTATCCCCGGAGCTGGTGGTTCCCAGCGTCTTACCCGTGCAGTGGGTAAGAGTAAGGCTATGGAGTTGATTCTCACTGGTGATATGTTTAGCGGAAAGCAGGCCGGCGAGTGGGGCGTTGCTGCTAAGGTTGTTGATGGTGGCAAGGAGCAGCTGCTTGAGGAGGCGCTCAAGACTGCTGAGAAGATTGCTGGCTACAGTCGGGTTGCGGTTGTTGCTGGGAAGGAGGTTGTTAATAAGAGTCAGGAGTTGGCTCTCCGCGAGGGTGTCGAGTATGAGAGGCGTATGTTTCATGGACTATTTGGAAGCCAGGATCAGAAGATTGGTATGTTCTTTTTTTTCTGTTTACCTTGGTTTGGTTTGCTAATTATGTTGTGTAGGTATGACTGCTTTTGCTGAGAAGAAGAAGCCTGAGTGGTCGAACGAGTAAGTTTCGATGCTGAACATATAAGGTCTATATACAGTCAAATTATGAAGATGATTAGTACCATTATGTAGTAAAATGTTAAAGTAAATTATATGTTTTCCAAATGCCAGTTGCGCCGTAGTTATTAGACGCTTGCTTCCACATGCCAAATTCAACCCATAATAGATGCATATGTACGCAATAAATCAAGCAAATGCCATAACGTTGCAGTCCGTATCTCATCAAGCCGTCAATACATTACCATAATTAAAAATATTTAGTCCAATAGGACATCATAAAAGCTCATCTCAGGGACCGTTTCGATCTCCGGTATAAAAGACAGGTCATTTCTCCAACTCATTAATATCGGCCCTCGCACCAGCCTTCTGGGTCTGGTAGTGTTCCACCACATTATGCTCAACCGTCTCATCAAAGACATCAACCTGGGTACTTGCGAATCGCCTCGCACTAACTTTCTGTTCGAAAAGCAAATCTAGTTCAGCGAACGAGCGCCCCTTCGGTTCAGGAACCCGGAAAAATGTATAAATAACACAGAGGAAGCAACTGCCGCCCCAAAAGAAGCCGGCGTAGTTACCCCAGTTCCATGCCCCGGGATTAAGCATGTAGGGTGTTAGCACACCGCAGATGATAGCAACGATGTTGTACAGGTTGCGGCCGAGGACGACAGTTTTGATCTGTAGTCGACGAGTCGAGAGTTCGGCGACGAGAGAGTAGGTCACTGTTCCGACGGATAGTTGGTAAAATAGCGCCCAGATGATCATCATGCTTCCTGTGGCGAGGGAGGCTTGCTCTCTGTGCGCGTCTGGGACGAGACCTAGGAATCCCATTATGAATAACATCGTGCAGAGGCCACACAGACCACAGAGGTAGAGGGTTCGACGGCCGATGCCGAGAGACATGAGGAACCAAGCTCCGAATACGCCAACCATGTTGATTCCGTACTGGCCCATTGCGAAAGCGTAGGAATCGGAGGCCGCTAGACCGGCTTGTTCGAGGAAGTAGGTCGAGTAATTGGAGAAGGAGTTTCCGCTTAGGTTCTGGATCGCCCATACCATGCATACGATCTCTGTTCGACGGAGGTCCGTTCCTTTGAAACAGTCGAGGTAGCTGGCTCCCTGGGTTATCTTCTTTTCTAATGCGGTGGTGTGAACCATCATGGCGATTGTTTCGTCGGCGTCAAAATCCGTCTCCCTGTCTGGACTAGTCAAGCGGCGAAGGGCTCGCTTTGCGTCTTCTGTTCGTCCCTTTCTAACCAACCACCAAGGTGACTCGGGTGCTAGCATGATACCAAGGAATAACGGAAGAGGCCACATCCATTGTAAACTGTATGGAATTCGGTACGCCCATTCACCCTTCCGGTTCAGCATTGACTTGATTACGCCGACACCGATAAGCTGTCCCAGACCCCAGCAGAAATTGACGTAGGTTGTTAGATACCCTCGCAGAGCGACAGGGCATACCTCTGAGGCGTACGTAATAGGTAGGGTTTGGAAGACACCCCAGGGAATACCGCAGAGGATCTCGGCAGCGAGTAGGGCTTGTACATTCGGGGCTGTGAAGAATATCGCAGTCCACGCCGCCACCAGGACCAGACATGCCATAATTGTATATCTATACCCAAAGCGTTCCGAAGCCCAGCCATTGATGAATAGACCGATGATTTCACCGCAGTAAGCGCCGTTGCTGAGACCGGATTGCCACTAGACAGAGGGTGCTCTGTTAGTAACCATTTCGTCGCGCAATCTCAATTGAATGCTTGAACAGGAGAATTGAGCCACATACTGGTGCAGTCACTTCGTAAGAGCCATCAGGCATTTTCTCACCATATTTCTCCTTGAATTGAGGGAAGCCGTAGAAGTTATTCACCAAGCTGATATCGTAGGCCTCCATGGCGACACAGGTGGAGATAAGGACGCTCCATGCCACAGCTTTAGGATAAAGTTTGATACCCTGCAGCAGAGACATCTTCTGCTCCTTACTGGTAGCGGCTTTTGCATTGTCGATGACTGCAGCCATATCGGTTGATTCCCTTCTGTCTCCAGTGGGCAGTGAGGGGTCTAGTAAGGGACCAGGGACCTGACCTTGAGTCCTTGGTGAATCCATGGTTGGTGATGAGAGTCAAGACACAAAGCGATGAGAAATAAAAACTCAGAATGGGGAAAAAACGGGAAGGAGTGGATTCTCGCTAAGAAAGAAAGGGAAAAAAAAAAAAAAAAAAAAATACAGTACAAAAAGAAAGTGGGCCTGATAGAGATTTACATCGGAGATAAAGAAACACTTAAATGTATCTCGGGTATCCACCGGAGTTGTTCTCCACCTCAAACAATCCAGGTACAGTACAATACTTGAAGTCTTTTTCCTTTGTCTCGAACTTTCTAGTCCAGTCCAAGGTCAAATGCCGTCTTTTATCATTGAATTCCGAATATCGCCAGAGTTATTATCAAACGCCGGGATATAGTGGCGGGGAAATGTACAAAACAGGGCAAGCGTCGCAATGAAAAAATAATACTGCCCGAAGCAGCCTAGCCAGTTAAGGTGCATTAGTGGATTCGATTGACAATCTGATTCATGGATTTTCGCCTGAACTGCGGGGGAATACGAGGTTATATTCCCCCCTGATCTATATGTCGGCTATTATTCCAACTAATCGACTCGCTAAGCTACACCTTGCTCTGTCTGAAAGGCTGGTTATTCACCACAGCTTCGGAATTCACAGCCCTATTTCCAGGAGGTTTGGTTTAAGCTATAGCCGAGCCGAGTATACCTTTCTAGTTGACTCAAAGAACGATGGAGGATAGACTAGTGGCGAAAGGACCACCTGTATGCTGCATTTAGATGTGATAATTTTGACTCCTAATATATTTCTTTGAGTTTGCATATACTAGTCCTGTACGAAAGTCACAGAACAGAAGCAGTTGCCTTGAAGTGTATAGTTGAGCACACATTGGACGGTCCTTGCATTGTGCTCGCCGCACTTGATATCCTTCGGTATCTTCGAGTATTATCCTTCTTTGATGAGTAGGTCGACTTGGATTTACATATGCTGTACCAAGAGTGCTTATGCCAATCTGACAGTTGTGGAAGGGATTCAAGCCACTATGTATATACAGCTGTACTGTCCTGATCATCTTGGGGAATCTTTGAAGATGCCGGTACCGCCTCTGCTAGATCAGTAATGACTTCCAAAAAAGCTTGTGCATCTGTGGAGTGCTTCAAGTTAGATCGTAGAACTTTCAAGCAGCACAAACAACCTACCGCTGCGATATATGAACTTCAGTATATACTCTCCTCCCGGTGTCTGTGGAGGAGTGTAATCATTATCAATGAAGATTTTCTGGTGTAGATTGCGTATTAAAACCAAGCTGGGTTCCTCTAGCCTCGCCCATTCCCTAGAACTAATATCACTTGTGATAAAAGCTGTCCAAACCGGCATGCTAGAATACGAAAGGCTAAGTAAGTGGTATTCTCGAGGTGCGTCTTTCAGCTTACTGTTTCATTTCTCCCTTCAGCACTGACGCTTGGAGCCTTACAACTCCAGACGCTGAGTCCTTAAATATCCGCAATGCATGGAGAAAGTTGTCGTCCACAATTTGTCTGACCAGTTAATGGATGAAACCACAGAAGTGATACTACTTCATAACGAGAAAGCTTACCCCCCAAAAAGCTCTTCCTCACCGTCCAGCATGAAATCCCGAATGTTATCCACTGGTCGACCAGCGTCTTGGGAGCGTAATGCTAGGAATGTACAGAAAAAAAGAATCATTTCTTCGAGTTTCCGCAGCATGTTAGCCAATACTTTGATAGGGATCGAGCTATGCATACGTTCAATAGAGCTGAAATTTAGATTCGCCCATGGCACGAGCTCAGTTCTCCCTCGCCGGGGACGGCATAATCGCAGGCATGATTGGTAGCGAACAACCTCCAACAGATTCAAGGGCAAGCAATAATAATCCGACTCCCCTCCACGTCGCATTTCACACATTATTCGGGCTCGATGATCACTCTCCCTTAGGTAGAAGTAAACGTGCATATCACCCCTTTCAAGAATATTTTCCGTTTCGTCTGTTTCATCCTCGAAGGTCCTGCTTGTGGGTTAGCAAATTATTCTTTGACAGCAACGGATAGGGCAGCCAACAATTCCAGGAGTTCATTGAAATCCTCAAGCCATTGCTTGACCTCTGGAGTTGTCTCACCAAAACACTTTGAACTAGCCCATCCGTGTCAGTGCTTGGGAAAGACCTTCATTATAGCAAGAGGATGTAGAGCCTATAGACTTAGCTAACCTCAGACCGATAAATGGAATCGGGGTGAATTGCAGGTCGTGGAGAAATATCCTTTTTGCCCAGTGGTCGTTTACAGGGCGAGAAACGCTTTCATTATCCGTGATAACTCGGTCAGGATTGAACTCAGCAATTTCGTTATCCAAAGTCGAAGGTTTGGGACGTAGTTGATCTTCGGAGTCTCTTACTTTCGAGTCGTCCCAGGATATGTTGCCTTCGTCTTCTCCTACAGAACTCCATTGTTCATCCGTAATTTCCACCTCACTGTTACCGGAAACGCGTGATATCTCAGCCTTCTTCATCCTCTCGAGTTCTATTTCCCATGACGCAGTCGACATATCACTAGAATTGGAAGCTTCCGAGCCGACTGCGAAGTAAGGATATGATTGAAAGTATTTTGAAGCATAGACTCTCTTCGCTCGGTCGGGTCTATCTTGACTATGGATCTCTGAGATTCCGTCCCCAAGAAGCCAATCAGAGACTTTGTTGGCGCTGTGGTCTATCCGTTCATCTGTCTCTTGTCCATTGTCATCTGCCCAGGGTAGAGCTCGGAGCGAGAAGGAGTGAATTCCCTTGGCAATGTGGTCGAGCAGCGCGTCCTTGTCAGCTTCGCCCTCTTCATCCTTCGGCCAATTACACAATGGACAGGCTCTTATTTCGGCTGGGACCGAGCGACGACACACCGTTGTTAAGAGTGGGATTTGACCAGGTTCCACAGACTGTGAATGTTTCGTCCTAGTATGGGTGACGAAAGCATCTTCACTGTGGAACTGAATGTTTCCATTTCCGCAAGCAAAACAAACCCAGTAATCAACGCTACTATGCCCCTTCAGAAGATGCCTCCGCCAGTTTTCCTTGGTAGCAAAAAGAACCTCAGGCTCATTACAGCCAGGCAGAATGCATGTATATGGGCTGAGATCGTCCGCAACATGCCTCCTGTAGCATTGTTTCAGTATTATTTACGTTATATCTATAATCGACCAACACTCACTTCCACAGGTTTGCCTTTGCTATATCCACCGGCAGCGTTTCACAGCAACAGGGACATCTGAACACGCGAGCTGCCTCGCTGATCTTAGGAGGCCGGGGATAGTCTAGTTCGATCACTGTCGCGGACATGACTGTCGACGTACCTGACGCTGGTAGTAGTTCTGCGGCAGGGAGAACCAAGGAGTCACTAACAGCTGACGCGCTGGTCCCCGTCCTTAAGGTTGGGTTTTGAACTTCACCTGCTGGTCTCGATTTCCGATTTTCTAATACAGCCTTTTCATCTTTTCCCTGGACAACGGTTTCAGCCTCCTGCCCTTGGGCTGAATTTTCCGAGTCCGGACCTAAGCCCTGTGAATGCCGTTGCGCATATAAGAAACGATTGCGACGCTTCAGGTTGCAATGAATGAGTCGCTGTTGCACCTCACTTAGATCCTTCAAATCTGGTTTCTTCGGTGAGGAGCCCGGACAGGGACACACAGACAACATAGTAGCCAGGTGCTGTTTCAGCTCCTCATGTTCACTGGGCTTAAACCGCTTATCTGCTTTTGTCAGTCTGGACCGTCGACCCGACCGTCGGACTGCCACGATGATTCGTACAAGCTGGTCGAGCATTTTCTCGGTATCCCTCATTGCTTCATGTAAAGAGTCATCCGGGGGTGTTTCTTCTGACAAAGTATCTGAGGCTGAGTCGTCTGACCAGGGAGAAAAGGGTCGGGCTGGATACTCATCTGGCGATAAATTGCCCTCTCCAGCTTTGCTAAACAATGTACTGGAAGCAGATTCGTTTAATCGCTCGGTCTCCGCTGATGAATCCGTCAGCTACTTTTATTGGATAGACGACAATAGGTATTTGACCTAGCATTTTGCACCGGTCCACTATAGTAGCCAGCAGGCGCAGTAAATTGGTGATTACATCCCGCGCATCCGTCCTCGTCGCAAGTCTCGAGTCAAGAGAGGCTCTCCCGGCCGCCAAAGCGCCAGAGCCAGAGATCCAGAGGTTGAAGTCGGCTAGACGGTTCTCCGCCCATTCATGCTGCATCAGTGCCTGCACCGATAAACAGGCAGTGAAGCTCCGGAGGCATTTAGATGTGGCCTCGGAGATAGGCTCACTGGCTTTCATGAAGATAGAAGACAAGCCAAAGTAAGGGCCAGCCCTGTCTACTCAGAGAAAACTTTACTAGTTTCCTCACAAACAATATAGCGCAATCATGTACGTACCTAGCACCATGGAGGAAGACGAGGAGAAAGGTCGAACATTGCTTTTTCCTCTTGCTGACTATATCATGCAGATGACCCCGCACCTACTAGTAGTGAATGTGCTAGCCCTATGTCAGGTTTCAGAGGACTCTGAGCAGCCACTAAAGGTTTCCTTTTTTCTGGGAGATCCTATAGGCAGCTAATGAGCATTTTATCTCTGTACCCGGGAATATCATATTCGAACCTCAACCTCAAGACATCAGCACAATGGTCCAGCAACCTACATACCTCCTTGCCCCCAGCTTCCACTTCAAACCCGGCACCGGTCCCATCGCACTCGGCAACATCGTGGCAGATGCCTTACGACCACACCGGGCGCTTACAACAGTCGACCCAACCACCCTGAAAGAAGCCTACCCCCGCATCGAAACAATCACTTCCTTTGACCGGAGCATGACGCGCGAAACCCACCGCGATCTGTCAATGTCCATATGGACACAGTTCGTACAAGGTGTCTTCGCAAAAGCCTTCGGAAAACGCAGCAACGATCTGCACACAGAATATACCATGGACGCGTTGGAGACAACCTATTTTGTCTCCGATCCACCGCTGGAGGAAATCGAGGCGCGGGTCAAGGTCCCACGGGTCCAAGCCGCAATCAGGACTAACATGGGTTTACGACGGCATCCAGTGTACATGGTCACTGGGCTGATGGTTGCGAAGGGCTTCGCGGCCGTTCAGGAAAGGGGTGCGCACAGAGCGGGTGATGTGGGTGTTGGTGGTGATATTCCCACGCCTACCGGTCAAGTAGGAGCTGGGGCCAATGTTGCTCGATCTGTCAGTGTAGAAGATAGCGATAGGTGGCGGGTCGGTGAGGATATTGTTTTCGCTTACCAGCTTCTCAAGATTGAGACTAAGGGCTGGAAGGGGACGAGGATAGAGTACGATGAGCTAAGGCACAAGGCAGCTTATTTGAATATTGACGATGACGATGACGATGACGTGGAAGATGATGAAGATGTAGGGCAGGTTACAGTAAGCGCGGTAAGTGCCAGCGATTTGCCAGGTGCCACCTCGATACAGTTGGGAGGCGGAGAGGATAAGGTTACATGTTTATCAGCAGTAGATGCGTAACACCTAGTAAAGAAATGTCATATATACCTAGATATCACAGTCCAGAGAATGAGCCATCAGATATCACATAGTGCAGCTACGAAAATCGCCCACCGCACATCATCTGCTTTCCCCATAAGTTTCCACGGCGTCAAATATAAGTAGTGGTCCTTAAGTGTCGGCGAGGCCAGAGCCCTGAACAATGATAGCATGCCCTGACGTGTCCGCAGCTTCCTGCTAACCATCTGACCCAATGCTCCATTTTCCGATTTTGTGATGGCATACCCTAGCAAGGCCCCTGCTATACCTGCTCCTACAACGGTGGCAATGGATGTACCCGACTTATACACCTCGTTATCAATCTCGCTTAGCCACGCGGATGGGACATCTAAGCCCAGAGTCCCAAACACAATAGTCTCTTCGTTGCAGTTGCGAGGTGGGTTAAAGTCCTCAAAGTCACCTTTTGCATTGGTGCCTCGCATGGAGATGACGGACTCGTGCCTGGCGGGGAACATCTCCTTTTCATTCGCCCCGTAATTGGAGGCTGCCGCGAAAAAGATAATACGGTCATCACGCTCATACATGGCTTCGCGAATAGCTCTGCTTATGCTTGGTTGCTCCTCTGCATATCCGAACGACATAGAAATGATGTCGGCTTTCCATTCTCGACTGGCCCAGGTAATCGCCTGACTACTTAGTACCTCGATCACAGGTTAGTCCATCAAGTGGAGCATACCTTGGCAACATTTTCGCTTGCATAATAGAGTTGGTCGGGGCTCTGAGCGACGCGTGCTACACATATATGGGCTTCCGGGGCAATTTTCATCGCCAAAGAAACTAGGTGAGTGCCGTGACCGTGGCAATCTTCGAATTGTTCTGATCCAGCAGCCCAATCTTTCCACTTGGCCAGACGAGACGCGTTATCCGGGTTAAAGAAAAACGGGGAATTGTCGTCGCAGCCAGTGTCCAGCACGGCAATGCGTACACGGCTTCTCGGCGAAATAACAGTCTGAGGAAGCTCGTTGTTCAGTCGTCGCATACGCGATAACCAGACTTTGGCTTCCTTTTGACTCTTTGTCAGGGTGTTCTTCTTAAAGGCCTTCGAGTCCTTTCGTTCATCTTCTGGAGAGGCAAACTCAGGTATGCTAGAAACTTTGGAGGGAATCTCAAGAGGAGCGATAGTGGTCAACTGGTCCATCCACTTAGTGCCCAGCAACAGTTCTTCCAGTGGAAGAACAACATTTTCGTAAAAGGAGTCCCTGCGATACCTCAGGTCCTCTTTCCGCTCCTTCTCATCGGACGGCGCTGCCAGGTTAAATGCTCCCGGGTCTAGACAATGGTGAACGGCACTCCGGTAATCTGGATAATCGCAGTCCCCCCAGAGCTTATCGTTCCGCGAGCACTCCAGGGCGAACAGTAGATCTGAATTGGCTTTTGCCGCTCGCGAGACTGGTTCACGCAGGCCCCTGTCGTTGTTTCGAAGCGGACGCCCGATGCTGATCTCAACTAACATGATCCCGAAAGCTTTTATCCTCGGATAACGATGGATCTCTCCTTCAGTGTAACTAGGCTCGCCTGAGTTTAGGTCCTGGTCCTCACCTGCGAAGCGAACAGAGAGGTAAGGTCTACACGGATAAAGTCTACTGTTTCCATTCGCGCCACTGGCCTCGCTTTCCTTCATAAATTGGATAGTCTCACTTGACCATTTTGTCGTCATCCAGTCCGAGCCATAAAACTGCCAAACTGAGTGAGCTAAGATGTAAGCCAATGCGAGTTTCGTCTTCGCTGTGAGGCGATAGTTGTCAAGAACCTCGGTAAGTGAAATACCGGGAACATGGTCGACTATCTGTTTCAGAGGTTCAAATCCGGACTTCTGAAGCTCTCCATCCTGAACAATGAGGCAGAGGCGTGAGTTTGCATCTAAACTTATGAGTTTGCAGAATTGGCCTGGATCGACCCGTGCCTGTCGACTCTGGGATACGGGCAATGCCTTTTGGGAGTCACCATTGCTCTCCTCGTGATGATTATTTACAAACTGCACGCGTTTCTTTGACTTCTTTCGTTCCCTGTGTTGTCCACATTTTAGCTCCCATTAGCACCTATATTAGAAACACCTACCATGGTACCAGTAACTGCACGTCCTGCCAGCGGCTAAACCCAGACCCGACATGAAATGGCGCCGATGAAAACAAGAAATCAAAATTAACTAGATTCCCGTTGATGGCATCTTTCGAAGACAGCGGTGGTTGTAGCAAAAGTCGGACCAAGTGTTCACCACGCGTTTGTTTTTCGCAGGTGCAACGCATATGTTTCTGCAAGGCATTGTGTACCAATCCATTGATATGCCCTGGGTACTCCGCTGGGGTAGCTCTTCTTTTTGACGGGGAGCTGTCTTCATCATTCGTTTGGCGTCGTTTTTTGTCGCCACGTTCTGTGAATCTTAGGAGATGATGAATAGCTTTTTCCGCGGCAGTCGGGTTGGAGGTGAGATTAGCAAGTCCCTGCCGAATGTCTCTTTGGGCAATGTTGTACAGTGGAGAGTCTGGGTGCGCCCGTCCTATGGCCTCAAGCAATGGGAATCCTTTGCTTATATTCCGTGGCCACTAACACGGCCATTAGCACTCCCTGTGTCGTTTAATACGTATGAAAGTATTTACACTACAAAGTTTCTCAACATCTCCCAATAGCTTGGAAATGCGTAGCCGCAACCATTCCTCTTGGTCTAGACTGGCTGTGTCAATGAAGTCTGCGACGAGCAATAGCTGGCCGCCTAAAAACGCGCATATCTGTCGTTTGTACTCTACCCCAAGCAGGGTAGCAATGCTTGCGACTCTTGCGATGGCAATCTGCGCAAAATCCAACGGGTCTTCCGATGTCATATCGGAGACATCCTAAGTCGATAGATTGAGGGGTTCTAGTTCATAAAAAAAATAAGTGCATCCAGTCACCTTATACGGCAACTTCGACTCGAGCTTTTGTGCGGCTGAATGTCAAATGGATGGTTTCTTGGATCCCAATCGACCCCGACTGAACGGCACAAGTCAGAACGAGGAACACCTGATCGCGGGGTTTTCACCCTCCCTATTGCCACTACTGCCACCGCCTTCATCTACCATGAGTGAAGCGATTTCAGGGAAGAAGGATACAATGAAGCCATATCAGCTACACTCACGTAGTCTACTAAGGTTCGGATGCCATTTCGATAGATATTCAATTCCCCACTTGAACTATGATATCATCGGTGGACCCTGTCAGTGGGATGATAAAAGACAGCCTCAAACCCATCTCAACACATTAGAATACACTATCTGGATCATACACAAACTTGCTTCTACTGGATCTTCAGCCCCCCTGCCATATAACAGACCTTGTTGAAGATCATCGACTCCACAACGACGCAATAATGCCATCCAACAACCAGAACCGTAAGTTCTCACTCTTTCTTCTGCCCCCAATCCAACCAGGCATATGAACACACATTTCAGAGATGAACACGGCTAATAGCATCTAGCCGGCTTCCTCGGCGGCCTTGGAAATGTCGTAGGAAAAACCGTTGGCGGCGTGACAAGTACAGTGGGAGATACAGTTGGTGGACTCGGAAAGACAGTTGGCGGCGCAGCCCAAGGATTGGGTCAAACTGTTAGTGGTGCGACAGAGGGAATTGGGAATACAACTAAAGGAGTTGGAAAGTCCGCGGGGGATACATTGAATGGGATTGCAGGCAACAAGAAGAGCGAGAACGAATCTGAGCAACGGTAATGGTGGTGGAATGAGTTGGCTTTTGTATCTACACTGATCAGTCAATTAACACGGCTTCCAGACAAGTCGAAAGAAGAATAATGCCGGAGGCCCACTGGACACATAATATTAAGCTAGAGAAGCCTTATAAAGCAGTCTGATTTTAATCAAGTTGTTCGAGATGGGAATTAATCAGATCGGATCATGTCCATTACTAAGCCCTAACCAATTAAAGGTCTAGAATATACATCGCAAGATTCTCTCGCCCAGTCCACTGACTAAACAGACCCATTGATTATGATCTATTTTGTTTCACTTGGACTCTATGCGTTACATTCTCTGTTCTATGATTGGGTCAAATACCTGTGCGGAGAGGACACTGAAGTGATACATATTCGATATCCCAACATCTACCTCAGCATCATGTACTGCTGCATCCTCTCTAAAACGGCTGAAAAATATATTTCATCCACTAATGATATCTGTCAATACAGGCATATCCATCGATATCATCTTGTCTTCCCCCATTCATCGTGCGGGGTGAAAAGAACTTGTCATCAACTGGTTACCTGCCACAAACAAGGAAATATCTCACCGTGGACCTGATTACTTGGTCAATTCGATTATGAAGCCGATTCGATTCTCGACCATCCGGTGTTTGAAGACCTGTCCATATAAACCTCATCTCTTCTCGTAGTCTCCATCTGTCTTCTTCCCTTCACTATCTATATTTCTGTATATTGTATCCCCGTCACTATTGGACTTTCCACTCATATTCTTTACTAGGATATCAAGATGGGTAAAGACGGCGAGCCTAGTAAGTCTCCAGTCTGCTCCACTTCCCAACCCATTTCATTCCCTTGGATAAAAATTAACCACTGGACTTCCCAGGGACTTACCGGTACAATGAGACCCCGGTCTACACTACATCCACCGGCTGTCCGGTACGTTGATGCTTATTTCCCATTTGTAAAGTGTATGATGTTGACAAATGCAAGGTTATGGATCCCCAAGCTGCTCAACGTGTTGGCCCTAATGGGCCTCTCCTCCTCCAGGATTTCCACTTGATCGATCTGTTGGCGCATTTCGACCGCGAAAGAATCCCAGAGCGTGTAGTTCATGCCAAGGGTGCTGGTGCGTATGGTCAGTTTGAGGTCACCGATGATATCAGTGACATTGTATGCTTCAAGTTCCTCCGTCCCCTATAAAATCTCATGAACACTACTAATGACCCCCAGACTACCATCGACATGCTCAAAGGCATTGGCAAAAAGACCAACATGTTCGCGCGCTTCTCCACCGTTGGTGGAGAGAAAGGATCCCCAGACAGTGCTCGCGACCCTCGTGGATTTGCCCTCAAGTTCTACACCAACGAGGGTAACTGGGACTGGGTCTTCAACAACACCCCAATTTTCTTCCTCCGTGACCCTGCCAAGTTTCCCATTTTCATCCACACCCAGAAGCGAAACCCGCAGACCAATTTAAAGGATGCGACAATGTTCTGGGACTACCTTTCCACCCACCAGGAGTCCGTCCACCAGCTCATGCACCTCTTCAGTGACCGCGGCACCCCATACTCCTACCGCAACATGAACGGCTACTCAGGCCACACCTACAAATGGATCAAGCCCGACGGCACCTTCAACTACGTCCAAATCCACTGCAAAACCGACCAGGGCAGTAAAACATTCACAAACGAAGAAGCAACCAAGCTCGCGTCCGAAAACCCCGACTGGCATACTCAGGACCTGTTCGACGCCATCGAGCGAGGCGAGAACCCATCCTGGACCTGCTACGTCCAAACACTGAGCCCCGAGCAAGCCGAGATCTTCCGGTGGAACATCTTCGACCTAACGAAAGTCTGGCCACAAAGCGAAGTGCCCCTCCGGCGCTTCGGCAAATTCACTCTAAACAGAAACCCCCAGAACTACTTCGCCGAGGTCGAACAAGCCGCTTTCTCTCCCTCCCACATGGTTCCAGGAGTCGAACCCTCCGCTGACCCCGTCTTGCAATCCCGTCTCTTCTCCTACCCGGATACCCACCGCCACCGTCTGGGCGGAAACTATGAGCAGGTTCCCATTAACTGTCCCATTACCTCGTTCAGCCCCTTCCACAGAGATGGCTACATGAACGTTCACGGTAACTACGGCGCTAACCCTAACTACCCTTCCACCTTCCGTCCATTGCAATACAAACCTGTCAAGGCGAGCCAGGAACATGAGAAATGGGTCGGCTCTCTTATTGCTGAACAATTCCCCGTTACTGATGAGGACTATGTCCAGGCTAACGGCCTCTGGCAGGTCCTTGGTCGCCAGCCAGGTCAGCAGGAGAATTTCGTTAAGAATGTGTCTGTTCATTTGTGTAATGCGCATGAGAGGGTTCGGAAGGCTTCGTATGGCATGTTTCATCGCGTTAATCCTGATCTTGGGACTCGGATTGAACAGGCTACTGAGGCGAATGTTAGGGATATGCTGTCTGCTCGCTTGTAGTTTTGTTCCTGTTCAGTGATTTGTAATACTGGCCACTGTCTTTTGTGTCGTGTACATTGTTGTTGATCTTGAATAAGTTCCAAATTGCATCTTGTGTAAGTTCGAGTTCGATAAGTACAAAATAATAAATTTAGCGGATAAAGGGATGACGAATGAATACGGTGTACCTACTTTCATTATAAGAAACTGGAATAAAAATCTTGCTAGCTATTTGACTTACTTAGCGCGACCTATTATGAAGATATTGAAAATGAATAAATGTATTCTATATCGAAAATAGATATCTCCAGGTAACCCAACTCCTTATAGTTACCTAATCCCAAACAAAATGACAAGCCAGTTTGTCGATACATCAACCAACTAATTATCAATCAAAAGAAGGGAGGGATGCATCCGTCCCTCGGAAAAGCCTCAGTCCAAAGTAAGAGGTTTAAAATAGATATAATCAACCCCAAACACGCCGCGCTAACAGGGAAATCGTGCAGTATCATATCATGTGTGAATGCTGTATATGTGAGGATATCTAGGTTTAATTATAGTTGGAAACACACCTGTCTTATGGGTCGAGGCAAATAAGGCCGAAGAAGATGCTTCTTGTGCAGGTATATGGGTCAGTTGAGGAGGTATGCGAAGGACTGGGGGTAGGTGCCGGTGTTATTTGGTGTGGGTTGCTGGTTGTTGAACCACCCCAGCATCCCCAGAAGAAGCCTGGATCATGACATGTTGAGGCGGAAGTTGTGGGTGAGGTGATCGGGTGTCCACTTTCTGTCGGGGTGTCCCAGCAGCCCCAGAAAATTCCCGGTGTCTCGCATGTTGAGGTGGTCGTGAGAGGAACAGAGCAGGACGTCGGTGTTGTTGAACTTATCGGATCGAGGCAGCCGAATCGCCCAGGATTCTTACACGTAGACGTAGCCGTAGTCAAGGTTGGGATTGCCGATGTAAGCGCCGGGGTTGACGTTGTTGTAGTAGTTGTCGTCGGGTCGTTGCAGCCAAACCAGCCCGGAGTTTTGCATGTCGAAGTTGATGTACCTGTCGCAGAAGACGTCGAAGTCGTAGTGGTTGTCTCATCCAAGCAGCCCCACCACCCAGGAGTCTTGCAGGTCGATGTGCTCGTCGAAGTAGATGTAGTTGTGGTTGTTGTTGTGGTGGTAGTGATTTCTGATCCATTGCTTCGGAAGAACTTCCAAAGCTGGCAATCGAAGCATTCCTCCTCACGTTCGCAAGTCGGGAGGCTATCGTACTCCTCTATTACATCGCTGATTACCGATTTAATGCGGTGCGTTCCGATTGCCACTCGCCAACCTTTATCCTCAACGGTATCATATGTACACATCTGACCAGTGTGGCATGCAGATTCCATGGCATACCCACCCCAAGTACACATTGAGCCGACGCCATTACAAGTTCCCATGTATACAGGATCGGCTGTGTGGCCAAAATGATAGGCTCCAGTGTACTGGCGCGATTGTGGCAGTCTGGGATCTTTCCCAGGAGGACTTGGAAGCCTAAACGGGCTGCAGGCAGTGCCTCTGGAACAGCCTCGAAGGTAACAACAGGGAGTCCGAATGTTAAGCCAAGTAGGCTTGACATTGCTCCACCCAAAGAATGGCCAGTCAGCCAGACATTTGCATTTGGGTATAGCTTTGTCACATTTGAGTAGAGATCAATAGACGCTCGATAATATCGGTTTTCGTCATTCATCGCCTCGGTTATACATGTCAAGTTTGCTGTAAATGCAGATTTTTGGCAGTCGCAGACTTGTCTCCAAAGGTATGAGCCACCTTGTCCACAGCAACAGCTGAAGTAGAGATTATCGTTGAGTTTGTCATTTGTTGTAGTGCCAGCACCATCGAATAGGGCAGGCGAGGTCCCTTTGAGCGAGATAACGATGGTGCTATTCGACTTATCCGCATATATGTGGCCCCTCAATCCATCACCTTTCCATCCAAAACTTGACGAGTAATTTAACGGGCCATGCACGTCCTGCCAATCCTCGGTACCCGGTTCCTCGATATAATCGTTCGCTGTCATTTTTGCAAACGTAAGCACGCTATCTTTGTCTGTAACGTTGGGCCCCGGCAATGTATCCATAACCCATTCCGATGGCGACAAGGCAACTGCAGAGCCCGCCCTTGCGGCCGATAAGTGCCCTTCGATAACCGAGAGCCGCCGATCCGCAAGTCGTTGGATAGTGACAGGGTTAGACGAAGCGGTTAGAGTATCATTGAATGTGACGAGTTCCTTGTCCAGTCCATCTTCTGAAATAGCCCAAAGGCGCGTGTGCGGTTTGATATCGAGTCTTTTATGGAGGTTGGGGTGGTCATAGGTCCCTCGGTGGAAGATATGACGAAGATTCTGAAACAGTTAATAGATGCAGGAAAGCAAAGAATCCTGAGTTTAGACTTACAAACTCGTGTGTCTTTGTAAATGACGGAGGTTCGTTTAATGGAATCTGGGGACGGATGATGGGGGACTCGCCGTCCCGGGAATCATAGTATAAAGGCTCATGAGCGTAGCCTGGATTTGATAGCAATGTAAGAGAAAAGACGAACTTAAAAATGTTCTGGAGACAAAGAGGGCGTTTCTTGGATCGTCTTTGGTTGCTTGTCATTGTAATATATAAAACGTAAGACTGCAGAGAGGGATGAAGAGATGAGATGAGTTGAGCTGCCTATCAGTGGAATGACGGGAGATAACGATGATATCGGGCGGTGACGCATTTGCGGAGACTAGACCCGCACGTGATGATGCGTGACAGGAATTGGAGATGGAACTAATGCATTCGGACATCATTCGAAGCTCTTCTCTCCAGTTTGGTTGTTCCTCGTCTTTAAAAGACATATAATGGATAAATTTGTCGGTGGCGGCTAGAGATATATAGATTTCCCCATTCTTCCTTCTTTAAGCGCTATATACGACAGTCCTACTTCACACCAGCAGCTTCATTACCTGCAAGTTCAGGCGATTTAAAGGATAATGGAGTCTAGCTCAACTGAAGATTCTTCGGAAAGGCAAAACTTACATCAGGCTCGATCATTCCCGTGGATGGATAGTTCGACTGCAAGTCCTTTTGCCCGTACAAGAACGAAGACCGTCCAAGAAGCTGTAGACTCTGATACACACCCACTTCCGTTGTCTGCGGATGAAGAAGAGCAAAGTACAGGCCATGACTTGTTCGAGAAGAGAGTCTCTACGGACTCAGGCTTCGGAGATGAGGGCCACGAGGAAGAGATCTCTGTGCTTTCAAGTATTCACGAACAACCAGAAGAGCTTCCCATCGAACTAATGAGCTTGACGGACCGGTAAGCCGCTACTATCAGCAAACACTTGAAATACAGTTATTTATGTCTTGCTCCTAGGTTTATCAACTCGCTAAGTGCCAAAGTGCATTCGTCCCCTCCCACTATTGAGAAAATATCCAGCCTTTTCCAAGATTTCTACAGTCGAGCAGAATCTCATATAGCCACACATATCTCCACCCTCGCATATCGAATAAATCGCGAGCAGTCACCCAATCCTCCTCCCAGAACCCCTCGGGGGAGCATCCAGCAGAAGTTGAACAATAAAGGCGTTCAAGATGTGTCTGAAAGGACTTCGTCTGGTCGTCAGATGTTGACCGCTTCCGAAGTCACTGAGAAAAGGAAAGCTCGAAAGTTTCTATCTCGCAAGCGCGTCGCACTGGAAGAAGCTGTGGAACGAAGAGCTTGCGAGGGTATATACGACAAGATATTCCAACATAGAAGTACGCTGGATGAAGTTAGAGACGAAAAGCTACGTTCCAAGACTGCAGCATTGCTATTAGTTGGTATCAATTTTAAGGACCTTGGGATTGATATTGATATCACGGCTATCGATGAAGAGAAGCAGAAAGATGCGGATGACGCCATGACTGCCGCTCGAGAATGTCTCATCAAGATGAATGATGCTAAATATCCTTTGGGGAAGCTTCAGCAACTTGCCGCTGCACACAAAGCAATTGTCGATGCTCTCACTAAGCTGCTACCATCCTCGTCGTCTGCCGATGAACTTCTGCCTGCTTTGATATATTCATTAGTGACGTGCCCTCCGGAAGGCATTAATGCCATAAGCAATTTACTTTTCATACAACGATTTAGGTCATCCAACAAGATATATGGTGAGACGGCATACTGTCTGACCAATCTTGAAGCTGCAGTCTGCTTCCTTGAAAATGTAGACCTCTCAGATCTACGTGCAGAAGGACCAGATGGACAGCCACAGCCTGCTAGCGATACTCCAACCCATCCTATCGAAAACCTAGACTCGCTCCGTCTTGCCAAGGAAGCACCTACTCCCTCGGTAACGTCCGTGTCGGCGTCGCCAGAGTTACTGAAACCTAATGGTAACGAGCCTGCTTCGGCCACATTACCCAGGCCTCGGCCTTCATCTAGCCAGCAAAGGCGTTTGAGCAATCTATTTCCACCCTCCAAAGTTCTTGGTGCTGCCAATGATGCAGTTCGGAATACCGCCGATCAGAGCTTGAAAAACATTGGTGCAACTTTGGACAACAGTTTCAACTTCTTCTTCGGCCGTCTCAGGGAACTACAGTCAAACCAGCTCCCTGTTACCGAGGGTGGGATCCCGATATTACCCAAGACGCTAGCGGAAGCGCGGCGGCTTGTTGCAGCTCAGAACACTCTTGATGGTCAGAATTCGGGCCAAGAAAACAATGTACCCAGCGAGACTGTTTCTGACCAGATTCCTCCAAGAGATACTGCCCCAAAGGTACCAGACACAACAAAGGGCCTAAGAAGTGCGAGCGGAACGCCACGAGATCGCAGCACTGACAGTACCAGAACACAGAATAGCTCAAAGAAATCAAATGCAGGGTCACCTTCCTTGAAAGATGAACACGCTACCACTTCAAGTGTCTCTCAGCCTACACCAGTGGCCCCATCAACGCCTACGCCGTTAGAATCAATGAAAAACTTTGGAAACACCCTGAACCCACTGAACCATATCCCGGGAATGATTCGAGGTTTTGGCCGCCCTACAGGAGCGGCATCACCTCTGCAGCCTGAGAAAACTAACACGCCACCGACTTCGGCTGAGGGCACACCGAATCTTCCAAGTTCCTCGTCAAAGATTGACCCGCCAATTCAGCGTTTTATTGAAACAGAGAATGCCGACGATCTTACACTTAGAGATATCTCCGCGCTGTTGAATGACTATAAACGACTTGCGGCAGCGCTGTTCAGGCAACGTGGAGAGTTCAATTGAAACAATCATGCCTCTTCTCTATATCCGATCGGGTGTTGTGTGAAGACTCGCATTATGTACTTAGTCCTTGATTAATTTGCCAGCGACTTATTGGTGTCTGTCTCGTGATGTTCGTATATACGAGTTTTATTCTGGGGATTCTGTTGAATGGCTTTTTTTGGGCATTATCACTACCAAATGTCTCTTGTTGAGTTTTGTTTCATACCCCAATGTTTGAGTAAGAATACTGGCAGCATTGGAAGGAGTTGGTGAATACAATTCAGGATTCATTGCTTGACCCTAATGCTTCGTGCCTATGACCTATTATAAAGGGACAAATAAGAGATGGGTATAAAAATGCTAGTATAAGGCGCCCCTAAAACAGCTGAACGATGCCAATGGTAAATGAAATCCATAAGATAGACGTCGGAAATATGAAAGAATGCAGCATCATTTCACATAAGCTCCGAGAATAAAGAAATATGGTGAAATAAAAGTAGACATAGCGGAGTAGTCGTAGCTACTCCATCCAAACTGGGAGAGTTCAGAAAAGGAAAAACCTCAAGGGTTTCGGGCACGTCCACGTAGGACCTCCGCACCACCAGTTCTCATATCCTCTAGTTTACTAGACAACTCCGAGGCCTGGCTCTCAACCAATTCGTGACGTCGTTTAATCTCAGCCTCGAAGATAGCCGCTGTCTTCCGACGAGCACGGCGCAGATCTTTCATTTTAGAAAGCAAATGGCTGAACTGTTCAATGAGTTGATCACCGCAGTCTTCCCATTCGTCGATCGATAGATTTGACAGGTAGCTAGCGCGATCTTGATCTGACAGTTTCAGGAGGAAGGAGACTTTGTCTTCTGCATCGGCCTGTGGTTCTTCTGGTTTAGATGCGGGGGTAGTAGCTGGCACAGGGGTGGGTGTGTAGTCGAAGGGTTCTGCTTGGAGGTCGGAGAAAGATTTCTGATACAGAATTTCTGGGGGATAATCGCCTTCAAGTTCTCGTTTTTTTGGAACGACAGAATCAACGCTTGATTTTTTGGTGGGTGTTCGCTTTAAGAAGGGCTCTCTGATCGTTTCGTCGTCGTCAAGGATATCTAGGTTGGTAGTATCGAATCTGGTTGCGAAGGGGACACTATTGCGTCTCTCATGATCGTCGCTTGTGAATAGATCGCCACCGTCCATGTCATGTGGGAGACCGAGTGCGGCGGAATCGTTGGCTATTCCAGTATTGTTTGGTCGTGCAGAGGTCCGACGAGTAGGAGAAATGTCCAGTTGTTCCAAGAGAGAAGGCTTCGGGGGGCTGAATCTGGTTCTTGGAGTCGCAGTATGGCTACGCGGGAGAGTAACCTTCCTGCCTCCACTCACGGGAGGTATTTGGCCGACCTTTTTGGCATCAGAAACCAAAGCGGGAGTGTTTGGTTCTGGGTGGGTTTGGTTTGAAGGTTTGGGATAAGTTCTTTTGCTAGCATTCCAGAAGGTTTCCAGGCGTTTACTTAGAGGTTCTTCGTTATGACGGTGTTTATGAGAAAAATGCCAATCCTGTGTTTCAGAAGCCTTCTCATTGTCTTCCGCAATAGGTGAAGTCAACTGGCTTGCGTCATCGTCTGCACCATCTGAATCAAATCCAGCTAATTTCATGGCTTTATCTCCAAGATTCTCATACCAATTGGATCCATATACACGATGCGCCTGGCGTAGATGATTCAAAGGTATGCTTTCCATGTCATTACGTTGTGCATTTCTGCTTGGTGGTACTTGAAATTGCTGAGCATCTTCAGCACCTAGAACAGTCGTTCCAGCAACAGTCGAGTCATCCACACCCTCGACATCAGTGTCAAACATATCCGCCTGCGGAAGATCCTCATGTGGAGTACGCGGGAGGCTGCCCCTGGGATTCTCCAAGTGGAATCCTCCATTTACCCCCTGAGGTATGGGTGCAACTAACTTGGTTGCAGGGATATCAACCTTCGCTTGGTCAGCTAGGAATTGCCGTGACTGGTTCAGTCCATTGCGAGTTGGTGGACGGAACTGGGGAGCCTCTTTGGAGTGAACGTAATCGCCAACTCCCATTTTTGCTCATCGAACAGATAATCAATTAAAATATAGGCGATGATAGATAGCTTTCGCGGTGGTGTCTATTGGCTCATGGCAGGGATGGTTAGATCCAGATTTCAGTGGGGAAGAATAGGGAGCTAGGAACAAGGAAAATGAAACGCGATATCCACGCGAGGCATCCACGTGGTCACGTGCTGCACATTAAATAGAGCTGGCATTACACTTTATAAAGCTTTGAGTTGCCTTATTTAAAATTTAATAATTTATTCCATGAAGTTCCTTAGGTATGTTTAGTTGTTGGTTGGCATGCCATATCTCATATCTCATATCGTACATCAAGCAAATAATACACATTATTGAACACCAATATTAATCCACTTCAATGGGTGAAGCCCTGTCACCAATATGCAAGTCCTCAAGACCATGGGTTACTCCCTTCCCACGTCCTGTTGCCTTCTCAAAAAACTTCCTTGACTTCTCTACTTCTGCTTTCTTCTTCTCGGATGCAATTCGTAGCTCACGTCTCTCCTGAATTGAGCCGGCAAGGTCATCTGCTGACGCGGTATCGCTGTTTTCCATACTATCATAATCATCCGTTTCCTTTTGCGAAACACATAAGACAAAAAGGTCGGCGGTCCAAAGTGAAACCATACCCCGGAGTTCCAGTAACTCACGCGACTCGGAGTACGGAGGCGAGACAACCACCTCGTCCATTCTTGCCGCAATTTGCTGTGCTTGCTCTAGTTCGGTTTCCCGGGTTGCTGCAATGAGCGCTTGCCTCCGTCGCCTTGAGGCAGAGTTATTCAACATATCTTCATCATCTGGTAGTTCTTCATCTGGAGAATCTTGGTGGTGTCGATCCAGATCTTCCCTGGCAGCCTTGCTCTCCTCCTGAACAACGTATATCCAAAGGCCAAACATAGCAGGGTAAAAGTGAAGTGGGCTGATAGCATTAGGACTAGCTTTTCGATAAGGGTGTTGAATTATTAGTGTCTCGTAATACCCTTTGGCATCTTCAAATCCTTCTCTTGTAAAGCATATCCCTGAAGATTTTCCTGGACCTTGGAGTGCCTCATCCTCTTCCCCGAGACCAGATGAAATGTCAGACATCTGCCGCCCTTGGCGGAGTAGAATCTCAGCTCCAATACCCCACCTCCCCCCAGTTCGTACATCAATAGGACGACTTCCGAATTCCTCACGTAGGATTAATCCCCATGCTCTGCCCGCCCGGATATAATCCCTTCGAAGAAGGCAGCGATGTAAGATGGTGGTTAGCACTCCGAGATGCTGATGCCGAAGGTACCCTTGCTGAGCAGCAGACTGCGGGGGATAGATCGGAGGTGACAACGAAGCTAAACTATTTAAAATTCCACGCGACGTCTGCCGTCCGGGGAGATCTTCCCTGGCCGGCGCATGAGGGAAAAATCCCCCTGGTAATTCCTTATCGAACGAGAGGCCAGCGGCACGATATTGACGAGCTTCATCAGGCGACAATATAAGAGACGAACTGGGAGTCATTCCCTCTAAGTCATCATCGGACCTTTCGCTCTCGGCATCTTCATCGGTATCGCCCCAATCACTAGGATCCTTCTTCCGTTTCTTAAGTTCAGAACGCGCCACGCGTAAGCTGCGTGGTTGCTTCCATGGCGGAAGCGGTAATGAAAAGGGTGAAGCTGAAGGGATGTTAGCCATAAGAGGCTAGAGACAAAATGGTTAGCCCTCAGAGTTGTATGTTAGATCCATAGGAGGTTGAAATTCTAATCCGAATCTCCCGATAAGCCCAAGTATGTTGAAGATCTTCCGCAGATCCCCATCCGGATGGGCACTGCCGGAATGGGCAAATGACTAAGCAGAATTATGCCGAAACCGCCCAACAGCTAAGGCGGTCAGTCCCCGTCATCATCATCCCTCTCCATTGCTTTGTTGCTCTTCCTCGTCTTCTTCTTTTCTTTCTTCATATTTATTCCCTGATTTGTGCTTCCTTTGCTGTTTCTTCTCCCTCCCTTCCGATTGACCCCGTCCTTGTTTTCGATTAATTCCCTTTATTTCTTCCCTTCCTCCTTCCGGTTACAGTGGGGTCTAGTCTTCGATTATCGACGCCCTTCGTTTGGAAACCTGCACTACCTCATTCCAATTCCGTATAACTCCGGAGTCCCTCGTCCTTTCGACTGCTTTTTTCATTTACGGACCCGTCTATTACCACGTCAAATATTGCAGTGTTTCGTCTCTCTTTGCCAACATCCAGACTCTTCCAATCAAGAACGGTATCCGCGTCACTGAAAGGGCTGCGACCTTACAGTCCACAAATCATTTATCTGAAAGAGAGCCGGATCTGTCAGCTTCTTAATAGACAGAGAATCCCAGTTCTTTTTTCTTACATGATTGCCCGATGGTATGTCTCATCATTCTATGTTTCAGATCCCTTAAGAGTTCCGTTATTGCTTACCTGCTTCCCTTTCTGAGTACGCCGTTTATGATGACACTTGTTTCTTGCCTCTTTCAAATTAAACTGACGTGTGCTTTTCTTTAGATACCTTTCTGTTAATGGCAATAAGTGGTTTATGAACTACTATCCTCACGTCCCGACAGTGAGCTGTTACTATGGGACAATCCTCCTCCACACAGAGAGAGCAGCGCCATACAAGTCCCTCAGGGTATTTTACTTCTCCTCCATCGGAACGTGGCGAGAACGATCGAGATGACGATATGAGTGGCCGGCAAACCACAGAGCAGACCGGGGAATTCCAACCCTCGCTGGGGACGGAAATGGGAAATGGTGGTATCCAGGCGCTTCCGTCTGGTAGACCACATTCAGTTTCAGATGCTTGGCGCTCAAGTGCTCTATCTAGTGGGGTGTCAACACCGAGGAATTTGAGAAGTATTCAAGAACACGGAGCGCCGTTTGACCTTAACCAACGGGAATATCGATCCTCATCATTTGCTCGTATGGCTTCCAGGAGACAATCTACCATGTCGAGGTTAGGTTCTAGGTTCCTACCGAACTCAGTTATCCGTGGTCTCCTCAGCAGCGAGGAAGAAACACCCGCCGAAGGC
Organism: Aspergillus sclerotialis; assembly: GCA_003589665.1. Classification (NCBI taxonomy): domain Eukaryota; kingdom Fungi; phylum Ascomycota; class Eurotiomycetes; order Eurotiales; family Aspergillaceae; genus Aspergillus; species Aspergillus sclerotialis. Next base: position 56,420 of record MVGC01000102.1, read on the forward strand.
CTTGCTCATAGACATGGCGTTATATCGAGGTCGATTCCAAGATCTGAAACTGCCCATGGAAGCAGTCGTTTCAGCCCCTTTAGCTCCCTCGGGTCAAGAGGTATCACTAGGCGACGCTCAACGCGTGGGTCCTATCTTTTTCCACGGGGTGAACCGGCTTTAGTTTCGGATGCTTCGAATACCCCATACCTCGATGCGTCAAATGGCCATACTTCGGATTCTAACAGAGGGCCTCGACGTCGAAGTGCTCGATTGAATCGGGTCCGGAATTCGCTTTCAAACCCCATATCCCATATGTTCGGTCAATCATCAAATACGTCCAATCAAACTACTAGAAATCCGGAAATAGTCCTGGATGAGGATCATGACCTTCGCATGCATTTCCCTGTCATGGATACGCATATCAACTTTGATGAACCTCTCCATGAACTTGACTCAGTGGAGCCAGCAGTACAGAATACTCGCCCATTGACTCCCATCCCTCCCCAGACTGAGGAAGTACCATTCCCCGGCTTTTTAAGGTCGCGATCTCCACGAATACTGCGTCGGGAAGAACAGACACCTCTTTCTCGAGTTCTCCAGCTCGCAGCTGCCGCCATTGCCGCCCAGCTTTCTGGTACTACTGGCCCTGCAATACCCAATATCCAGGCTTTAGGGAATAATGGATTGGATGGCTCCTTAGAGAATTTCTTACAAACCTTGCAACAGTCCGCGTCCACCCAAGCAAATAACACACCATCAAGTGATGGGACAGGTGCTTCAGAAGGTAACGGGCCTCCATCACCGGGTAACTTCCTGCGAGTTTTCAGGTTTGCCAACCCCGACACTACTAGCGACACTGGTGGTCGAGGTGTAAATGGGGATGGAATGGATATTGACAGCCCTGGAGATGGCCCTGATGGACGTACTGTGACATTGGTTGTTGTGGGTGTTCGCTCTGTTCCGTCGACCAATAGCCCTGATGTTGATCAACAAACCAACGGGCCTCCTGGCTTAGATGCATTGCTACGTATACCATTTTTGTCGCCGGGGAATGTGCAACGGAACCGGGATAATGAGCAAAGCGCCCCGTCACGCCCTGGTAGGCGTTCGAGATTTACTACTGGCCGCCATACCCCTACAGGTTTAAATGCGTCTCCAGCGGCTAGTGCCGCAAATGAACCCCGTATGTACAACACCTCACGTAGACCTTCGGATTCCGGTGCTCGCAGTGCCGCCTCTTCGCTCCCCACAGTGTTGTCAGATAGTCCACCTGGACCTCATCCCCCTCCGTCTACACCCGCCGATCCAGGACTCTCGACTGTGTCTTCAGGCACATCGACACCAAGCAGGAGGCCATCTTCTGCATCAGCAATGCCTCTAAATCCTCTTCCGCAGCTTCATGAGTATCAATCAATGCAACCAACAGTTGAATCTGCTGAAGATGGAATCCCTCTGAATACTGCGCGGCAACGACGTCGAAGTGACTCGGAATTTGCTCGTCACCGTGATCTTGGCTCCGGTGCTGTGAGGCGCAATGGTGTTGTTGAACCCGATGATGTAACACCCTCCGCCGGGCGGAGTTGGTTGATCTACGTTGTTGGGACTAATCTTTCGGAGAACCACCCTGCATTTGCAACACCCAGTCTGTTCACTGATGTAAGAAAATTCACCAGGAATCATTCTTATGTGTTATCAACTAATCTTCTATAGAATCCAACCTACGAGGATATGATCCTGCTCTCATCTTTACTGGGCCCAGCGAAACCGCCGGTTGCTACTAGAGAGGATGTTAACTCGTCTGGGGGTTTGTTCCGCCTCATGGAGTATGCCGGGTCATTAGTCGCAGAGGCAATAGACGGCGGTGTCGATGGTTCCGTACAAATTCCTGATGGTGATCGATGCTTGATCTGTTTAAGTGACTATGAAGCGGCAGAAGAGATCAGGCAACTGGCCGAATGCAAACACGTGTATCACCGGGAGTGCATAGACCAGGTTAGTTTTTACTCAGTGCTATGTGTTCAATTACTCGAACTGACCTTTACAGTGGTTAACTACGGGTCGAAATTCTTGCCCTCTCTGCAGAGGCCAGGGGGTAGCAGAAAATTCGAATTCGCGGCCGGATACGCAGGCCACTGCTGTCTGATTCGAAAGTCGATTGATTCTGTGAACTTCCATTTCTTCCATTGGTTTCTTGCGTTAAGCCTCTTGATTATTAACGAATTCCCTTTTCTTCTTTCATGGATATCCCAGCTTGATATTGTCTTCTCGACTTACGATAGTTTCCTTTTTTTTTATTGCATTCAGCATGGGGTTTATCAAAGCGGTTACTCGACTGGCAGGATGCACAGATACCACTCCACGCTCATACACCAGAAGGCGAACTGGAGAAAGTTGGCTTTCTTTGTTAGTTTTGCAGGTGGGCTTCTGCTCAGGTCATTTTCCCTGAGATCATCATTTTTGTTTTCAACCAACGCGTCTAACTCTCACATTTGACTCATTCTCCTTCTACTGATGTATTCTACTTTCTCAGGGCTCCGGTTGGGTTGGTGGGTTTTGGCTTACATCTTGTTAATGGCTCTCGGATATGTTTTTTTAGCCACGTGTGAACCAAGCATGTGTATTCTGTGGCAGCTCTGTGGCAGACATAATAGACCATTCTGAAATATTCATAAGTGTAATTCATACTGTAGGTGTATCGAACAGATTCTGTAGAGTGTATAAATGAGTGATCTGGGGAAGTTAACGTAACCGGTAAGCGAGTGTTCCACCTCAAGGATTTCAGACGCGACTAAAGAACTCATCCAATTCAACCACCTACCATGCCTCCAAAAAAGCGTCAAATTTCAAATAATTCTATTTTGAGAGAGGGGAGAGTCTTACTTACAATATCCGCTATTAAAAATCAAGAAATCAAGTCAATTCGTGAAGCTGCGCGTGTCTTTAATGTTACTTATATAACTTTACGTCGTCGACTTAATAGGATAACTTCGCGCTTAGAAATACGCGCTAATAGCCATAAAATGACTCAAAATGAAGAGGAATCGCTTGTACAATGGATTCTCTCACTAGATCGACGTAGAGCACCTCCTCGGCCGTCTAATATACGAGAAATAGCCAATATTCTTCTTACTAAGCGTGGTACTACACCTATTCAAACAGTCGGAGAGAAATAGGTATATAACCTTATTAAACGACGCGATAAACTCAAAACTCGCTATTCTCGACGATATAACTATCGACGTGCTAAATGCGAAGATTCTAAAGTTATTAGAGAGTGGTTTAATCGCCTACAAATCACTATAATGCAGTATAGGATTGCGTAGGAAGATATCTATAATTTTAACGAGACTGGCTTCGCTATAGGCCTAGTAGCTACTACACGAGTAGTTACTAGAGCTAATTACTATGGAAGAGCCTCTCTTGTACAACTAGGCAATCGGGAATAGGTTACTTCTATTGACTGTATTAACTCTACTAGATAGGCACTTCCTCCGTGTATTGTCTTCAAAGGAAAGGTTTATATAGAGGGTTGGTATCAAGATTTAAAGATTCTACGCGATTGGAGAATTGAAATTAGTCCTAACGGATGGACTACTAATAAGATAGGCATTCGTTGGCTTCAAAATCTCTTTATTTCTGCTACTGCTAGCCGGACAACTGGTGGATATCGATTTCTTATTCTTAATGGCTATGGTAGCTATTTAACGCCTCAATTTGATCAAATCTGCAGCGAGAATAATATTATTCCTATCTGCATGCCTGCACATTCTTCTTATATACTACAGCCTTTGGATATAGACTATTTTTCGCCTCTAAAAAAGGCGTACGGGGGCTTAATAGAGCAGAAAGCGCGTATAGGAACCAATCATATTGACAAGCTAGATTTCCTAGAGGCCTTTCTAAAAGCTCGAGAAAGTGCTTTTACAGCTAAAACTATTCAGAATAGTTTTGCAGGCGCTGGTCTAGTTCCATTTAGTCCGGATAGGGTGCTCAGTCAGTTGAATATTCAACTAAAGACCCCTACACCACCGGGCAGTTAGTCAACTAATTCAGCGCCTAAAACACCCTATACAGCTAGGTAGTTGGAAAAGCAGGCATCTACAATTAAAAAGCTTCTTAAAGCATGTACGCAAAGTCCTAAATCTCTATTAGAAACGCGATTAGGCAAGCTTATTAAGGGTTATAAATTGCATCTTAATGAGCTTGTTCTTGCGCGTAAAGAAATACGCAAATTACGCGCTTCTAATAAGAAGCAGCTTCAAAAGCGAAAGCGCTCTACTAGGCAGCTAGCTACCGCAGAAGGTTTAACTATTCAGGAGGGTCTAGAGCAATTTTAGCGCGTAGATGAGGTCTATGAAGCTTATAATACCCTACCTATAGATCCAGCGCTTTCTACTATTGAACCACGTGTACGAGCACCACCGCGCTGTAGTAATTGTCATAATCTAGGACATAGACGATTGCAATGTCCTAATCAAATTTCTAATTAGTTTTATATAGAAATGCAATTATTTGGTTGATAAATGGACCACCGAGCGGGCAGCCCGCTCACTAGCTATAGTAG
>MVGC01000103.1:0-60930 GCA_003589665.1 Aspergillus sclerotialis
GAGTTTGGGTAGTGCGACGCTGGATCTGGCGTATACGGCTATGGGGGCTTTTGATATTTGGTGGGAGGGGGGCTGTTGGGAGTGGTGAGTTTATTTGTCTGCTAGATTGGGTATTGGCTGATGATGGTAGGGATGTCGCTGCGGGGATCGCCATTCTGAACGAGGCTGGAGGATTGGTTACTACTGCTAATCCGCCTGAGAATCCGGAGACAGATCCTATTGAGGACGTAAGGCTGGGAAGTAGGCTGTATTTGGCGATTAGGTTTGTAGTCTGCTCATGGTGTATTGGTTAGGTGCTGACTTTTGTAGGCCTGCTGGTCCTTCTGAAACGGAGACTGGTCGACAGACACAGGAGAGGACGGTACGCGAAGTTTGGCGTCGAGTCCGTCATCTTGAGTATACTCGACCAGGAGCTTGAGTGATGGTAGTTATTAGGTATATAGACACGACTTCTGAATATGAACCCATCTATGCATTATATTATATCAGGTCTATATAGAATGATCTATGCAAGAGAATTATAGATTAGCAGCAGCAGGTGCTTTAGCGGCAATTGCCTTTGCAGCAACGTCCTTGATCTTATCCACCAAACCAGGTACAGCAACCACGTCCTGTCCAGTCCACAACTTGGCCTGTTCGACTCCCTGCCAAATCAAAGCCTCAGAGCCCAGAATAACTTTCCACCCGGACGACGAAGCAAGCTGAGCGATCTCCGTCCACGGGACAGGATGATAGCACATCTCCAAAATCACTCCTTTGTACTTCCCGTCGTTATTAGAGCCACCGTTAAGGAAAGACGTTACAACCTCCCGGGCATTGAGTTCCTCCGGGGTTCGCGGAGGATAATTCGGTATCCCGGATACAATGGCAGCAGGAGACTCCAGCTTCTCTGCCTCGGCCGGATCAGTAACGGGGATAATCGCAGCTTTGTTCGCGCTGGGGTTCCTCTTTTCGTCTTCTTTTAGAATGGCCTCAACCTCAGCTGCATCGCGATTCACGATATAAATCTTGCTCGAGCCGAGCCACTTCCGGAGAACATAAATCGCCGTTCGGGCAGTTCCTCCACCACCAATAATCAGAGCCGGTTTCCCCTTGAACTGGTCTGTACTTCCTTCAAGACGATTCTGCAACAGCGCCTCCCGAATCCCAATGCAGTCCGTATTAGTCCCGACACAGATCTTCTGTCCGTTTTCCTTTCGCAAGAAAATAGTATTACATGCCCCAGCCTGTCTCGCATCTTCGGTGAGATCGTCCAGATGAGCCATGATATTCACCTTCCACGGCATGGTCACAGACGAGCCGACGAATTTGGGGTTCGCGCGGATCGAATTCAGGAATTTTTCAATTGGGGGTGACCGCGTGTATGGCGGGGGGTAGGTTGGTGAGGATCCATAGACGCTTGAGAGAGGAATCTGAGACCAGTTCAGGCCGAGGGTGTTGTAGACAGTTTGGTGGAGGGTTGGACTGAGGGAGTTGAGAAGCGGATGGCCGTAGAGGTAGGCGATTCCGTCTAAGTGATCGGGAATGGAGATGGGTTCTTCAGGAGGTTGGGATTGGGTTGGTGCTTGTTGTGCTGCCATGGTTGTTGTTGTTTTATGGGGGTGTGGCTATTGGGATTGTTGGATATGGGGATATGTGTGGTGTTATATCGATATATTGATAGAAGGAGTTGGTGTATTCGGGGGATTTTTATCCGGAGAAATGTTTTACTCGTCTAATTGTACCATATCTGATTCAATTCTGCCTGTTATTCCGGGTAGAATGAAGACTTGCTGCCGAGAGAAAATTCAGGTGGCGTTCTTCAGCGCTAATGTGTTTTGCCGATGACGTTCTTGTGCTTGACCCATTCAGGCACTCTCAATGGGAGAATCTTTTCCCATCTCTCGCCTCTCTTTAGGATCTCTTTCTGAAAGGATATTCGGGTGAATTTCCAAATCAGTCTCAAACAGTTTCCCCGCCCGACGCTCCCAACCCCAGATTTACTCCGTCAAATTGAAGAATATGGGGTTTATCAACAGCATCAATCATATATAGCTCTATTCTGCCCTACTACAATATCCTCAAATCCAGACAAAGAGACGATCTCTCCCCACCCCACACTTCTGGCCGCGGTATCGGAGTCAAATTTTGCCTTTTAAGTTTGCACCGTCGCGCTTGGTATGGCTTGGGCTATAAAGTATCAACAGAAAAAGGGCTCCCCTGCCCTTTCCCCGGACAATATCGTTTTGCCGCCTGTTTCTACTTTCTCCCCGGGTTCCATTCATGATTTGATGCTGTTCTCCGCATTTCTGGGCGTTGGGAAGCCTTATATATGAGCTGAAGACTTGCCTGCTTGAGATTTCTCTCCTTTTTCTTGGTTTTGTGCTGCAGGATTGAATAGTTAAATTTACACCCCCTCTGTTTACCATACTTGGTTTTCCACACTCGACTCAAAATGGCAATCCTCAAGCTAGTAGAGGATAGGCCAACCCCTAAAGCGGTTTACAACTGGAGGATCTACATCCTCGCCGCAGTTGCTTCATGCACATCATGTATGATCGGCTACGACAGTGCCTTTATCGGCACTACTCTGGAATTACAATCATTCAAAGACGAATTCAACTTCGAACGACTGAGTGATTCCGAAGTGGATCTACTCAATGCTAATATCGTCTCGACCTATCAAGCTGGTGCTTTTTTCGGCGCTTTTTTCGCTATCCAATCGGCCATTTCTGGGGTAGACGCGTTGGCTTGATTGCTTCTGCACTTGTCTTCGTTCTCGGTTCTGGTCTGATGTTAGGTGCTAACGGAGATCGTGGCCTGGGTTTGATCTATGCAGGACGTGTTCTTGCGGGCTTAGGCGTGGGTGGTGGCTCTAATATCACACCGATTTATATTTCTGAGTTGGCTCCTCCGGCTATTAGAGGAAGATTGGTCGGTATTTATGAACTCGGATGGCAGATTGGCGGGCTTGTTGGATTTTGGATTAATGTTTGTTTCCTTCTTTCTACTTCCTTGGCTCATGCTAATGGATTCTAGTACGGAGTCAGTCAGACTCTACCACCAAGCCACAAGCAATGGTTAATTTCATTCGCCGTTCAATTAATTCCCTCTGGTCTATTACTCATCGGCACAATTTTCATCAGAGAATCACCCCGTTGGCTCTTCGGCAGAGGCCGTCGAGACCATGCAATCTCCAATCTCTGTTGGATCCGTCAACTTCCAGCCGACCACATCTATATGGTCGAGGAAATTGGAGCAATCGATCAGGCCCTGGAGGAACAGCGTGCAAGCATCGGCGTCGGGTTTTGGAAACCGTTCAAAGCAGCAGGCACCAATAAGAAAGTCATGTACCGTCTCTTTATCGGTAGCATGCTTTTCTTCTGGCAAAATGGATCCGGTATCAACGCTATCAATTACTACAGTCCTACCGTTTTCAAAAGTATCGGTCTCAAAGGGCAAGACAGTAGTTTGTTTACGACGGGGATTTTCGGCGTCGTCAAAACAGTCACTACCTTCGTCTGGCTTCTTTACTTGATTGATCGTGTTGGCCGAAGGATGCTTCTACTTATTGGAGCCATCGGCGGCTCAGTCTGCCTCTGGTTCGTAGGCGCATATATCAAAATCGCGGACCCTGAAAACCGACAACAGCAAGAAATGGATGGCGGCGGTATAGCCGCTATGTTCTTCTTCTACCTGTGGACAGTCTTTTACACCCCGACTTGGAATGGCATTCCGTGGGTTCTCAACTCGGTAAGCCATCCCATACCATCCCCTTCCTTCAAGTACATGCAATTCTAACAAAACCAGGAAATCTTCGATCCAAATATCCGATCTCTCGCACAGGCCTGCGCCGCAGCATCAAACTGGCTCTGGAACTTCCTCGTTTCGCGCTTTACTCCGCAAATGTTCGCAAAGATGGAATATGGAGTGTACTTCTTCTTCGCGTCGTTGATGATTCTCTCTAGCATTTTTGTCTGGTTCCTTATTCCGGAGACGAAGGGTATTCCGCTTGAGAGTATGGATGAGTTGTTTAACACTAAGCCTGTTTGGCGGGCTCATGATGTTATGGTTGAGAAGCTGAGGGAGGATGAGGAGAGGTTCAGGCATGATATTGAGGAAGCGGGCGTTTCTACTAAGGATGGTGTTGTGCATAGTGGTGTTGTTGAGAGTGAGAATAAGTTCTGATCGTCGTTCGTGGCTTTTTGCTTGGATACTTCATGTCGATAATTGTATTTATTGTTAATTTCATGTGTTATATTGTACGGATATATAGCTTATAGCTTAACCAAGAAAATAAAACCACCTAAATCAGTACCTCACAACCGATGCTGCACAACTCCAGTCTCGGCTGCAGATCTAACATTTAAATCACTCAACCTCCTCCCCAATTCTCTAAGCGATTCTATCCCCCTCGCGGCATACTCCGCAGGCACAGTATCATCCTTCCTTGCAAGATCGCGATGGAACAGCTCCAACGAAACCCACCCTTCAAACCCAGCATCCAATATCGCCTTAACGACCTCTAAAACAGGCATAAAAGCACCTCTCTCTTCCTCGAAGGGAAAAAGCCTCGCATTCCGTGACCAGCTCATACGACATGGTCTACCTTTCACATAAAACGGATGCGTTTCATCAAGTGCAGAGTTTAACCGCTCCCCATCAACAACCTGGATATAGTAGATCCTCCTCGGATCGATCCTCCGAAGAGAAGCAAGACAAGCCTGCAGATCTTGCTTCGCAGTCGAGGTGATAAACGTAGGAGACAGCGGGTCTGCATATACCCTTGCCAGTATGTGGAATGTATCCAGACAAAGACCAAAATTTGGTCTGTTGACTTCCTCAACGATCCTATAGCTATCCTCCCAATTGTATACGTGGTTTCCCCACGAAATAGCCTCGTACACGAACCGGAACGGCGGGTCCTGTGCCGCCCCGATGTCTGCTATTTTTTGTAAATCTGAGATAATCAGGTCCATGTCCCCGCTTGTTTTCAGCTCTCCTGTTTCTGGGTCTGCGGGGAGGAAGTTCGACGGGACTTGGATTAGATCTGTGCCTAGGATTCGGGAGATCTTGAACCAGTGTGTGAGTTTTGTGTTGAGGAGGTGGTCGTGTTGGGTTCTGTCGAGGAGGCCTTCGTAGAAGAGGAATGGTTGCAGGCAGATTATCGTTAGGTTGAGTTTGTCGCAGAGGTTCCGGACGTGGTGGGCTGCTGCGAGGTGGTTTCCTGAGAAGGATGTTTCGGCCAGGGAATTTAGGTCTTCGATGAAGAGTTCGATCCCCTGGAAGCCGTGGATTGAGGCTTGGTGGAGTTTGCTTGGGAGAGAGTGTACTCCCGGGGCCCCGAGGGACATATTCGGGATTGCTGGGAGGAGGTGGGAGGACATCTTCGGTATTCTGGTATTGAGGGTGTTTTGAGACGGTAGGGTTTAGATGGGTTGGCAGTTATATACATCGGTCTTATTTGGTATTATAGGTGTCAACCGTTGACATAACGGTCGTAGGAATGTTGGGGCCGAGTAAACATTACTCCCGGGTGCTCCATGTCTCAAACTGGTTTCTTGGGATAATCTATGGCTAATAATTGCGAGACAATCCATCCGTTACGTAGTGAAGGAGGAGAAAGTGGAAGTGCCATCCACCGGAAATGCGTTTATCAATTTATTCCCGCTAGCGGGCATTTCTTACTCCACCAACTCCCGCTGTACAATCAACTCCTCATTAATTATCCCGAGGCACTAAAACAAAGTAACTACCCCCCTCTCGACTATACAGACTCCAAAATGGCTCTAAAAATTATCATAGTCGGAGCAGGCCTCATCGGCCCCCGCCATGCCCAGTCTGTCCTCTCTAACCCATCGACAACGCTCCAAGCCCTAATCGACCCAGCCGCAAGCGGAGCAACAGCAGCATCCAATCTCAAAACAAACTACTTTCCATCCCTAGCAGCATTATTACAATCTGATCTCCCAAAACCAGACGCCGCGATAGTCTGCACACCTAACCATACCCATGTCCCTATCACAAAGGAACTCCTGGAAGCAGATATCCACGTTTTGGTGGAGAAGCCGATAAGCAGTACAATTGAGTCCGGCAAATCGTTACTGGAATATACCCAGAGACCTGATAAATCGCATTTAAAACTGCTCGTCGGACATCATAGACGGTTTAACGGCTACGTCCAAAAAACGAAACAGATTCTTGATTCTGGTTCGTTGGGACGGATAATAGCCGTCAACGGACTATGGACACTCTTCAAACCAGAGTCCTATTTCTCGTGTGGTGGTGAATGGCGCCGCTCTCGAGAATCTGGAGGAGGCGTAATCCCTATAAACCTCGTCCATGATATCGATATCCTACATTACTTCTTCGGTCCCATAACCCAGATCCACGCTGAAGGCATCCTTCCTCAGCGGGAAAATCCAAGCCACGATGCGGAAGAAGGCGCAGCCTTAACTCTTCGCTTTGCGTCTGGTGTAGTGGGCACGTTCCTAGTTTGCGATGCTACGCCATCGCCGCATAATTTTGAAGCTGGGACTGGGGAGAATCCTCTCATTCCGAAGGTTAGCGAGGGGTCAGACTTTTATAGGATATTTGGGTCCAATGCTTCTCTGAGTGTGCCTGATATGACGAGGTGGAGTTATGATGGTTGTGCTCAGAAGAGCTGGAGTGAGGAGTTGAAAGTTGAGAAGATTGGTGTTCAGGAGGTGACGCCATTTGATTTGCAACTTGGGCATTTTGTCGATGTTATTAACAAGGGTGAGAGGGTTAGCTGTTCTGGGGAAGATGGGTTGAGGGCCTTGGTTGTTTGTCAAGCTGTTAGAAGGGCGTTGGAAACAGGGGAGACGGTTGAGTTGGGGGTGGACCTTTTGGGTTGATTAACTTGTTGCTATATGTAGAGTATATAATGTATGTATATACATAACTTTCCGATTAGAATGGCAGGTAGAGAACCAGGGCGTCATTAGTGGCAGATACATAATTCTTATGCGTTTTTATGCCCGCTATGGATTGATCCATACCTATATTCGGATATTTACACTGTTTGCACTGTTTACATGATTTACAGTAGCCTATCACATTACTCAGGAACTTCGAGATGTCGCTTTGTATGGGGATCTCCATCCATGAAGAAATTTAACAATTATGAACCACAAAGTACCAATACCGATTATCTAAATAGCCTACTGCATACTCCGAGGAGTGGGCTATCTAACAGTATACAATTCTCTAATATAGTCAATATCTAACTGCTTAAATCTGCATTTGAAAATAATCGAATCATCAACGAACGCTCTGAGACAATTAAAAATATGATAAATATATAGCTGTATGTGTCCATAGTTATATTAAAACAACAAAATATCAGAATCTAATGGGCTGGGTGGGATATTCGATGAAATATCGACAGAATCGCTTTTTGTCAACTTGTGAACGAGAAAACCTCATTTTCCATACTATTCTGAATACAGGTACCACTCGCAGAACTTTTCACGGAGAAACCCCCAGAATTTCAACAAACGAGGGCAATCAATTGCGTGACTCATACATCGTATATCTCTAACTCATCAAAGGTATCTAAATCTCATTTAAGCAGAAGCATGGTGCGATGTTATCCCCTTCTCAGCGTCTCCATCATCGGCCATTCCACGACGAGCCGCAACAGCAGCCAAATCAGGATCAGATTCTGCATCAAAGTTCTGTCCCAAGCGTTCAGGTCCCACCAAGGTAACAAGAATCGTATACCCAAACACACAACCCATAAAGATACAAATAACTGTCCCGTACTCGAATCGGTCGCCTGACTCCCCCTTATCCGGAAGCGGGAACCGCTCGCCAATCGTCGACTGGATTGTAGAACTAGCTGAGGAAACTAGATTTCCGAGCTGGTACGCTGATCCAACGGCGAATGTGCGGATTGACCCTGGTGAGAGCTCCATCAGGTGGATGGGGATTACACCCCAGGCGCCTTGCACCATGAATTGTTCGAAGAATGCTGCGGCCATTATATTCTGGTTTTTCACGAATGTGTACGGGTATAGTAGAGCGCCGCCTATGATACTTAGGAAGATGATGGAGAATCGTCGCCCGAATATTTGACTCGCCCAGCCGCAGATGGTTCCGCCGGTCATTGCACCGAGGTTTGCGACGACTTGGGTTACTGTCACCATGTCTTTGGAGAATAGAAATTGTTCTTCTAACATTGTCGGGTAGAGGTCTTGGGATCCGTGAGACTAGTGAGTAGTCAGTAGTGCTCGTATTATCCTTTCGAATGGACGTACCATGAAGTTAAAGCCCGCCATAAGCAGAACCAGGTAAAGTAGGAGCAGCCAGTGACGCTTTAGAGTGACTTTGCCCTCTGAAAGGAAAGACGCAGCCGCACCGCCGCGTACTTCTTCACGTGTAGCCTGGCGGTGACGGAAAGTTTCTGTCTCTGGCAGACACAGGCGGAACAGGATAATCAGGACGGGAGGACAGGCAGCGAACCAATACAACGGACGCCAGCCGTGCGGAGTGGTACCAACCAGAGCACGAGAGAATGCCGTGGCAAGTAGGTAGCCAAATGCGTAACCCTGTTGCAGTAATCCCGAAATAATACCCCTAGCTTCGCTAGGGCAATCCTCGAGTGCAGTGGCTGCAGCATTACCGAAAACACCACCCATCGCAATACCAAACAGGGCCCGGCAGGCTAAGAACTGTTGGTAGGTCTGGCAGAAACCGGTACCTAGCTCGAGAACGATGAAGAGAAGCTGATTTACAATAAAGGGCCATTTCCTGCCCCATCGATCGGATGCGATACCGAATGTGATAGAGCCGACAGATCGTAACATAAGTACTAGCGTAATGCCCCAGGTGATATCAGTGACCGACTTATCAAACGTCTTGGCCAATTCAGTGGTGGTCAAGGAGACGGTGAAGAAGTCAAAGGAATCCCAGGTCCAGCCCGCAAACGCGACCTACTTTTGTTAGCACCCTTGACCGGTATGTGGAGGACAGGGAGCGATATACCATGAAGAACAACCATTGCTGGAGGTTGAGTAGAGCGAGGGCCTTTAGGGGGTTCGGCGCTCGCCTCATCGGCGGGACTAGGGTTGGAATCCTGGTAATGATGTAGCGTCCAATGCTCATGTGCTCCTCAATGTCCGGGGAGGCCGTCACCGGCGTGGCCCGGGAATTGTCTTGCGTGTCTTCCATAGCTGTAGCTCTATTATTTGGGAACCAAGCTAAAATACTGTACCTTCTGGCAATTGAAGGACAAGTAGAACTTGCAGATGACAGAACGGGGCAAAGAGGACGAGGAGGGGAGGAACATGTCTTTTAAATCCATCCCACTGTTAAAAGTCATAATTTTACACCTCGTGAACAGCAATCCTGGCCCTCGGAACAGACCCGCTCCCCAGACATAGAGACGCAGAGATTTTATTCGTTAACAATATGAATTAGGACCTGGAGGATAGGCATCGGTGATACTCCCTAAGGAAAGAGTAGTGGAGTGTTCGGCCCCAGATGGACGACGAAGAGTCCACATGGTGAGTCTCGACACTGGTGGTGATGATCAATGCGAGTCTTCCATGGTTCACAGGTCCCTGCAGGGCGACAAGGCTTGTTCTTCGTGCAATATTGTATATTCGAAAGCATGGTAGAATCAGGATAAGATCATCCTCCTGCGAGTCAAGCTACCAACTATCAACTCAAATTGGCGTTAATCTTGTCGAATGAAATCGTCGGCATATGAATCCCCGGGAAATAGTCACGGCCAAGATGGTCTCTCCACGGAATATGGTGGGGGGAGCCCGACATTCGCCTAACAGTAACTGAGTGAGAAATTGCTTAACTCCGTTCCCTTCGCAATCGGTCGGCTTTGACATTTCCCGTCTGCATTTCGGCCAGGGCAAGGTAAAAAAAGTGGGATGGTTTCCGACTTGTACCTTCTGTCCAGGTCTTGCCACGCTACAATCACTTCATCCACTACCCTCAGCTAAGTGGTGTTCACGGAAGAGGCTTTTTAAGAATCTTTCTTTGGCAAACGGCATTTATTGTGTGATAGATGCCGACTCGAAACAAGCTTCGACCACGAGGCTCTTTCAGGTAGGGCTGTTCACCGATCATCTTGGCTTTGGATTTGGGGGCGAAATGTGGCATGCCAAGTATTTAGGAGAATTTAAAATTGTGGGTTGGACGGATGTTGACCGACCATACACGATTTGGGTCAGGTACAGGTTAACTAAAAGAGGAAATTCTCCGTGTGATGGGATGTGGGATTATATTTGTCTGAATTGGTTGGTTGACTTGGAAGTTATTTTGCACATATATATAGTCGGTCTAACTATATATCTCCTACAACTGTGTAACAACTATCTCAGAAAATGGGTAAAAGTAGTGATGTCAGAGGTTACAATTCGGCCACTTCCAAGTAGAAAACTCTCCAGTCATTGGCATAACCATATTATTTCTTATATCAAACTAGAAGAGTGTAAACCAATTATCTATACTGCAAACAAAACGCTAGTCAGAACCATCCTTCCCATCGCCACACGCCGTCCAGAACACCGTCGTTGAAGACAAATCCGTGCCCTTATTTTATTCCTAGTCTCGTTTCCGCTAACTCCATCCATCCATTCGTTCCGTGTACTCTATTCCACCGGGATATTGTTGAAACCCATCGCAAAGCGAAAACTCGACCAGCAACGTACATGTAGGTAGTAGTTAGTTGCTCCTGTAGTAATCTATGTATGTACAGCGAAGGATAGGTATCTATATACGTGTGGATAGGACAGGCGGCTTGGGTGTTTCGTCGTTATTGGGATTATGCCTCCTGCGCCCAGCGGAGTTCTCTCAGAGGCATTTCTTCGCCAGATGCGGATCGCGATCCGTCTTCTTCTCGGCGCCAGGCGTAGTATTCCCCCAGTCGGGTTTCGGCGTAGGAGGCGTAGTCAAAGTCGATTTGCGAGATCTGGGCTTGGATTAGGCCCCAGACTCCCCTGTATCCCGATTAGTTTGTGCGTATTTGGTCGGAAGAACCCTTGTACCAGTATAAACCGGGGATGCCCCGGAATCGATCGACATCTTCGTATAGTCGGTTGACGATCTCTTCTTGAGATAGTTTGGTAGCTCCGTTGAATTGGCAATAGCTTTGGACATACTCCGTTAGAAATTGTCGACGGACGCTGCGTGTGGGCATCATGCCGTAGTCACAATCGTAGCCACCCCACTCGGCGAAATGGTTGGCGATATCAAAAGCAGCGGGAGCTGGTACGGCATATTCGTAGTCGATGAAATGGGTACTTTCAGGCTCACCCTTGGCTCGGGCTGAGTCAGTGGATGGTAGGACTATCACGTTGGCACTGAGGAGGTCGCAGTGGGCAAAAACCAACTAGCAAGGGTTAATTGGGCCAGGCGGAGAAAGATGGATGAAAGAAGCTACATACTCCATCCTCACCGATTCCCTTGCCATCGTCGAATTCGGCAACAACACGCTCGAGCTCTTTCTGTAGCTGTAGTCTTCTTGCGCGCTGGTCTTCAGTCGCTGTCGGGAGCGCAAGGACCCATTTCTGGAGAACTGCCCACATGCTAGGGCCTGGTCGCCTGGGCTGGATCACTTGGAGGTCATCTTTGGGCTTGGGGTGTTCGGAGTCAAGCTCTACTTGGTGAATGGTTGACAGGGTCTTCGCGGGTATGGATACATCGGACTCGTTGATAGGGAGAACTGCATGCCACTGTCCCAGCCTTCTTGCAACACCGCGCCAGATCGAAGGCGTGACCAGATCAGCAGCGGTGGCCACTCGTCCTCGGACAAACCTGTAGAGCAAGCCATTCTGGAAACGGGCCAGAAGGGGAGGGGCAAGACCACGGGTTGACAGAAGTGCATGGGAGTTCATTTCTCCTAAAGGTCACAACTACTCAGTAAGGTCGCTCTGGGCAGGAGAAAAGGCGTGATTAAATAAAAAGTCATACTTTCGCGGTCTATGAGGATCTCCGTGTGGTTACCGTAGGCTCTCATAAGTACTGCTTCGTTGTCTATTTGCTCATCGGTCCAGCCGGGTTTGCGATTAATGATTTTCAGCAGCTACAGTCTGTTAGTCCAACGTAGTCAACCTTAGACCTCGTAGATAACACACAGTATTGGTTATACCGTCGGTGAACCGTACGAACTCGATCTTGTTCCCCGGACCTTCCCAGTCAGGATTCAGGGTCAAAACTAGTCGCAGGGCGGAGGCTTGAGAATCAGCATTGTTGTACGAAAGGGGGATGTATCTGAAGTTTGACAAGGCACAGCCGTTGGACCCGTTCGTGGAACCCATTTTGAAGGTATAGGCAGGAGATCCTGCTGGGACAGAGGATCACGGTCGAGTCTAAGGTTCTAGAGAGGTCAGCCATCTCAGACGACCAGCACAGGCTGCTGTCAGACAAGCTTCAAGGGGCCGGAATTTATTTTCGAATGCGCAGAGGAATAAAGTTAGGGCAGTAAATAAACAAACCTTGACTATTAGTGAGAATTCAGCACAGTATCAGTCTAGGAAGGAGAACTGAGAAGATTTACCTAGTTACCAGGGGAAGAGATCAGGAAGAAATAGGAGGGGCAAGAAAACAATTGAACAGAGAAAGAAGGTGGGATGGATGAAAAGGGAGAAGATGAGCGACGGGTTGAAACCGGAGGTCTCGTGCCTCCGCACCATGATTGGAAGAGACGCCCCTCCCTAATACACCTTAAAGTTAGAATGTTGGGAATACTTAGGTACCCGGTGTATGCGCTAGTGTCAGCTAGTGGCCATTTGACAGTCAACACTTTTCGCATCCAATCTTCATTTTATATTCAATATTTATTCTTTCTTCCGCATGTGATCTGGCAATGATTTCTGCCTGATTGCCTTGTGGCCTTATCGCCTGAGGCTGGAAGAAATGACCAGCCCTAACCCTATCACCTGACTTCTGCCTCAGGTACCAACAAACTAACCCAACCAAGCTAGCTCATCACCTGACCACATTTCCCGCCCCACCAGCAGAATAAAAACCCTCCCCCGTCAATTTTCCTTCCTCTTCTTTTCTTTCTCTCTCCATCATCAGTAGAGGTTTACATTGACCATGTAAATCAATCCCGGAGCTCCGTACAAAGTTACGGCTGAGGGTTTCTCTTCTACCCTGTGGGTTTCCTTCCGTTCCCTGCTTCGGAGAGTGACTTGCGTCTCCCTTTTTCCCTACCCTTATATGGCTTTGCTAGGGTTTCATTTCGAAAGAAAAGATCCCCATGCGCCTGAGCTGTGGAGGGGGCGTGATATTCTTGATTTTTTATTATTTGTTCTGTCTGCTATTGTTTATGGCGTGGCTAGATTGATATTGTCCAACAATGCAAGCTTCTATTCCGTGCAATCTCATCCAAATCTTACGTTGTATTCTGTATATTGTGGTCGTCCAACTCGTAGATAGCTTCGTGTGTAAATTCCTTGATCTCATCCATTCATGCTCTTCCTGCCTGTCCGACTTGAATTCTCTCTCCTGTCCATCTATCGTCGCTTCGCAACACCGGCCAGCCCGTCCCGTCTGCTTTAGCCAATGTCATTTCCAACTTGGTGCCCAAAACGCGGAACTGCGATTTCTCTGGATCAATCGGCGCAAACAACGGGTAGGTATCCTTGTATCTTTTGTTGTCTGTAGTCGGGAGATCAAAGTCAACGGACTGAGCTGAGAAATTGACCTTCGCTTTCTCCTTGTCAATCTTCTTAAGATAGAGAGAAACGTTCACGGATGTAGGAGTTTGGTAAAAGTCGTTTCTGTTTGATAGACACCAATTAGCAGTGGTCAATCTCGCTGAAGCGAAAAACTCACCTAACAGACTCGACCTTCTCCTCTCCCTCCGGCTTCTTTTTACCAACAAAAAGATGCTTCTTCTTCTCTGTACACCCAGGAAGTTTCAAAAACTCATCAAACTCTAACACCCTCTTCTTACAGCAGGACCAACCCTTACTGCCCTCATGAAAAATAGGCTGGCCAGGATGATGCACGCACTTTTCCTCATCCCGCGATATCGATTTATCATATCCAGCACCGCAGCCTTTCCTCCGACAGGTCGCATTCGCGGGAATCTCAAGCGATGGATCGTCCGAATCAGGCTCTTCAGGAACTGGCGTTGAGGGTTTGGACGGCGGGGCAACGGCTGCGCCTGAGAGAGCTGGTCGCGCGGGGACGGGTTGAACGGGTGGTAGTTCAGTTTCTTGTGGTTTCTTTGGCTCGACTGGGGTGTCATCTACTGTTGAGTGTTTGCCGGTTGTGCATGGTGGGATGCTCATGAATTCCTCGAAGGTAAGGACGCGGGGCTTGCAGCATTTCCAGCCTGTCAATTAGCATTATTTCTGATAATGATGCTGGGGTTGTTTTGGGAGTATCGAATAGCAATCAATCAAAATAAGCTAACACCAAGGTCCTTACCTTTCTGCCCCTCGTGGAACACTGGCGGACCAGGATGATACACGCATGGTTCTTCGGGATCGGTGAATTCCTTCCCACACCCTTTATGTACGCATTTCGATGCCATATTGCCTGTGTGGTCCCAAGCGACAAAAACAGACTTGCGAAATGAAGGGGGAGAATATAGAAGCGGAAAGAAACCGAAGGAGAAACGACTTTGATCTCCCCGCGAGAACTAAATCCGAATCTGTCCCGAAAGGGTTTAGCGTGGAGAGCTCGAAGCTCCATCGCTTTTCCACCTCCAAACAGTTTGATTACTTACTTTTTCGAGTTATCACCACTGGTTTATATACACTTACTCCGGAAACAGCCAATTGTCGACCACCATGTTTCCCACACAACCCCTCCTAACCGCTGCTCGTGTTACTCTTTTCACACGTGTTGGTTGCGGTTTATGCGACACTGCCAAACACACCGTCACGCAGTTGAATAAGCGCAAGCCGTTTGATTACTCCGAGTTGGATATCATGATCCCCGAGAATAAACCCTGGAAGGATGTTTACGAGTTCGATGTTCCGGTGCTACATGTTCAGTCTACTATCAAACAATCTGGAAAGACGGAGCTGTCTGACCCGAAGAAATTGTTTCACAGATTTACGGAACAGGAGGTGGAGAATTTGGTTGATGAAGCTGAACAGGCTTCATAGTTTGCGGGTATTGTGACTGCATATAATATTCGGTTATTTTATTACACCAGAGTCGTTATGGCTATATATCTCGTCTCGACAGGACAGCTAGCTTTGGCTAGGAAGAGGCATCAATTACGACCCCTGCGCAGTTTGCAACGCATTGGAAAGGAATGTCGGAAGAGCGACAACATCTGCAACGACCGAAATCTACACATCCAATTAGCAATTGAATTTGGAACAGTGGCATGGATAATATATCATACCATATGGAACCCCTGATCCTTATACCTCTTCGCCGCCTCTCCACCAATACAATAGATCCCAACCTTCTTCCCATTATCAAGCGCCGCCTTGCGAATCCGCTCAATAGCGGCCTTCAAATCATCATGGAACTCCCCGAGAACAGGACGTCCGATATTATTTCCTAGATCCCACGGCCCGATAAAGAGGACGTCTATTCCTGGGACTTTGGCGATTTCTTCGACCTGTTATTATTAGCTCCTGTCCTATACCCCGAAGATTTGACTGTAAGGAAATAGATATATACATTCTCGAGAGCCTCCTTAGTCTCAATCTGCACAATAGTAAGAAGCGCATCATTCGCTTGTTGGAGGTACTCAACGCCCGAAACATTCCCCGTTGATCCCATTGCGAAAGGACTACCGAAGCCTCTCCTTCCGACTGGAGGGAATTTGGCTGATTCGACTAGTCTTCTCGCATCGTCTGCCGTGTAGAGGAGTGGCACGACGATTCCGTGGGCGCCAGAATCCAGGGCTCCTATTCAATCCACCTTATCAATACTCCACTGCCTTTACCGATTAAGAGAAGAGGGAAGGAGACTAACGCTTAACCATCCACCCCTCATTAGCAGCAATTCGTACAATGGGACTAACCCCCGTAGCAGCTATCGCGGCAACAGCTTCATGCATTTGCCAATCTATCGCCTTGTCAGCATATTGCCTTTCAGTCATTCAATATATATATTCACCCCACCCCCAAGCATATATATACAACCCAGAGTACTAAGGAGCAAACATACCAGCTATATTCCCATGCTCGGTATCCACGCAAATCCAATCATACCCCGATCTGGCCATCATCCGTGCATGGTTTGCGCCGGGGAGCATCTGCCATGCGCCGAAGGAGAGACCGCGGGACGTGCGGAGCGCTTTTTGGAGGGTGTTGACGCTTTGCATTTTGTTCATTTTGACTTCGTTGAGGGTGTGGGCTATTCGGGTTATGGGTTGCTGGACGTGATTTAAGGAGAAGGGAGAATGATGAGTATGTTGGCTGAACGAGTGCTGGCATCTCGCTGGGAATTGCCCCGAATTACAGTACTCCAATGCGGGGGATTCGGGGCGGTTCCGATCGGAGGTTAGCCGAGGATGTTGTTTACATAGGTACTGTGGTATGGATGTTTTGGTGTTGTCTATTAACGGTAGAGATATATTTGATAGGAAAAATGTAATTGAATTATTTGATAGAATTCTTCTATATGGGACATAGGTATGGACTGAACATAAGGTTCCAAGGCTATGGATATGTTCATAGAACAGGGAATATAAATAGAGTAGCAGCAACAAGTAAAATATACTAGGCATGTATATAAATAAACCTAAGGAAAATTGCCCAATAGCTCTCTCGAGGGAGTCAGGTGCAGACTGGTATATAGGAAGGCGTTTGATTTAAACAGACACAATTCTTGCGTCAGAGTGTTGGAGTACAACGACTGACAACTGCCCAGCAGAGGCTTTTTGGTCTAGTGGCATAAGTTGACATACTTAGACAGAGCAGAGCTATGAAAGTAAATGGATTGGCTCGACTGACTACCTACATTAAGTCACATCTATCAATCTCCCCACAAAACAACTCCGACGACTTAATTCACCAAACCCTCTACTGCTGCGTAGTAATTTTGATCTCCGTATGACCATTCTCAACATGCCCATTCTCTCCCGTCCCCTGCTCAGCCTTCTTATAATCCGTATAGCAGATCGAATTATCCTCAAAAGGCCCATAAAACCTACTCCTCTCATACGGAGCAAACGGAATCCCTTTCTTCAATCTCTCCACGAGGTCAGGGTTACTCGTGAAGAACCGGCCATACAAGAGCGCATCATACCGTCCATCTTCCAGCACGCCCCATGAGTTAGTTTGGTTCCAGCCACCACCGGAGAAGAATGGTGTTGAGCCGAAGATTTTTCGGAATCGACTTAGGTCTACGTTGGCCAGACCCCAGCTCTTGAGGAAGGAGTCTTTTTCTTCGTAGCTGAAGATTTGTTCGTAGCGCTTTTGCTTGGTTAGATTTGAGACTTCGGGTGGGGGACGAAAGGGGACTTACGGGTTCGATGAAGCTGACGTAGGAGAGGTTAGGGTGGGTTTGTTTGAGCTGCTCGCAGAGGTAGGTCCAGGTTTCGAGGCGTTGTTCGCCGCGGGTCTGGTTGAAGAGGCCGAATGGTGACAATCGGATGGAGAGGTTCTCTTCGCCGATGGTCTTGGCCAATTCGTCCATCAATTCTAGGACAAAGCGGCAGCGCTTCTCAGGTGTGCCGCCGTATTCATCAGTGCGCTTGTTAATGTTGGAGCTGAGGAATTGCTCCGGCAGATACCCATTTCCGCCGTGCAATTCGACTCCGTCGAAACCAATCTTCATAGCTGTTTCTGCAGCCTTGCAGTAATCCTGGATGGTCTGTTTGATATGCGGCACGGTCAACTCAATAGGAGGGTGAGCCGCAAGCGGGATCTGCTCCGTTGATCCCACAGGTGGGTAGGGGAATACTTCTGTAGGAGAGTCCCAGGCACTAGCGGAGGCAGAGACAGGGGGATAGCCAGTCATCTGGGGAAGAGTGACACGGCCTGCGTGCCATAGCTGGCAGTAGATGTATCCCCCTTGGGCGTGGACCCCATCGACAACCTTCTTCCATCCGGCGGCCTGTTGTTCGGTCCAGAGACCTGGAACACCTGGCATGCCATTACTCTGGTTGGTGATTAGCATGTGCCGATTGAAACATGGAGTCCTGCAGGATATCTGGTGTTACCTCCATGGACGGTGGAATTCCTTCGGAGATGATCAACCCGCCTGGGGTCGTCCGCTGGCTGTAGTACTCGACCATCAGATCGCCAGGATACCAGACGCGATTGGGATTTTCCGGAGTGTTGGTAGTACTCTGAGGAACCCCGCGATTGCGAGTCATCGGGGCATGAATGACCCGGTGCTGAAGCTTGACCTTGCCATTGTTGATAGCCAGAGGCTGAAAAAGCTGAGACTTCTCGCCAGACGCAGAGTGGACAGTCATTTTGTTTGAATTGGAAAATTCAATCGATCCGTACAGACGGGCTTTACTAAAGAAAGCTAGAGGTGGACGGGACAGCAATGAAGTATTTAAGAAGACAGGCGCCCCTCGAACTACGCTACGGGGAAGAGCTCCTTATCTCGACTGTTCCGGGGTCCAAACGCGGGCTAACGGCGCTAACGCTGCTTCATTACCGCAGCCGATCTTCATGTACTCGCCTATTTCTGGAAAAGTGGACTGAGAATTCAGTCTCAGGTTTTTTCGAATGGGGTGAACGGATGTACGGACTATGACCCGAGTGAGACTGACAGATGGATCCTGGGGACTATTTCGTCCAATGGGGTTAGGAGAGGCTTCATTTTCCAAGCTCAACTGTGCCACTCGCCCCAGTGCGCAACGCAGTTTAGGTCTTCGAAAGAGTCCTAGAGTCTGCGCTCATGCTGCAGCTCGTTCTTGCGAAGACCAAAGCAATCCGAAGGGCGAAACTGGAGAATCATCTCCTAGTTGTAGTCGTATCGTATAACATCCCTTTGCTTTGTTTCGTTCGAGAACACTTTCTTGTGCAGTCAGGGGAACTCGAAGTCAATTGCGATCGGCGACCAAATAAAGCATTGATGATTCGTTGCCCAAAATGACAGCCGAAGCTGTGGGTTGTGCAATGCTCCACCACACGTGGAAGGAATCGAAGCACTAAACCCAATTGCTCCTTTGGTTGGTTGTCGATGAAACGATGCCAAGTTGGGTCCACTCGCGGATATGGCATTGTGCCATCCGAGTCAAACAATCCATGGCGATTCTTTTGGATTGAATGTTTGCACATACTGGGAACTTGACGCACACATGATATCGGGGCTCGTTCGGTGCAAGCTCTTTTGAGGGTCAGTCACCTAGATCTTGTGACCGTAAGACAAATCTCAATTTATAAAAATATAACAACTATACTGAGAAAACACTGCTATAACTCCGGAAACTCATCATAACTGGGTGTCAATGCGATCGGCGCTCATTGAACGTCCAAATCAATTGGTAAACTCTCAATCCAACTCCATTGCCTGTACCCTTTCGTCGACTGGATACCTGTTGAAAGCCTGGGACCGAATACACGAGAAAGCCGATTTCTGTTTTGCACTGTAACACCAGCCCCTATCCTCTCGAAAATCCTGGTCCTAGTGCCATTATCAAAAGCTGCGGTCACGTCAGTTTCTGCAACTGGGCTTTCCAACGCATCGCAGAGGATAT
This sequence comes from Aspergillus sclerotialis, assembly GCA_003589665.1. Classification (NCBI taxonomy): domain Eukaryota; kingdom Fungi; phylum Ascomycota; class Eurotiomycetes; order Eurotiales; family Aspergillaceae; genus Aspergillus; species Aspergillus sclerotialis. Next base: position 19,604 of record MVGC01000103.1, read on the forward strand.
TCAGCGTGCGCAGACAAGATGCTGCAACGTTTTTCATTTTCTTGCTTTGATATATCTCCCTGTAATAATCGAGTAATTTGAGGACGTCCCTCCACCTCTGCTTTGTATTATCCATGTTTACTTCGTCGTTCTCGTTCTGGTAAAATAATGGGCAGGAACGAGCAGCTAAGAAGATTGTCCCGCATGCATAAAGATAGTCGACATTCTCCCAAAAAGATGGAATGGTACTAAATTGTCCACGCTGTTGCCTATGATCGTCATATAGGCCATTTTCCTCGACACTTAGGATGCCCACCAATTCCGACGCGGAATCCACGCATTTAAATAGGGAATCGCGGACCACGCTCAACGCAGCAGGGGAATCTGGTGAGTTTGCCGCGTCTCCAGTGAAGTGAACGGTTCCTCCCGGCTTACAGTCGCAGTTGGAAGACAAGGCCATCGCCATGATCAAGAGGGGTCGGTATAGTCGGAGGCGGACGTATAGATATCGGATTCGGCAGATGTTCCGTTGTCTGTTGATGATTGGATCATCCCGAAATTCAGCGGATACATGTTTCTGCAAGAATGAAGGTAGGGATATGTTCCAATCATATAAAAGGCTGTCAGCCTTGAAGAATGTACTCAAATCCAGAGCTAGTAACTTCTTCGCAGCACACCCATTGTGGCCAATCCTTATTTCGTCTTCAATGGCCAGAATATCCTCAACGTTGGAATACAGCCGTGCACAAGCTGACAAAAACTCAATTATCGAAGGGCGCTCCGCACTTGTGTTAGGCCTCTTGCCAGATATTGAGTCAATATAGTCTGTATCGAGGTGGGAGGGTAACGGCACCCGAAAAGGATTGGGTGTTTGGGGCAATATCCCAATCTGCAACGAAAGCATCCGCTCCATCATAATGGCGCTATGCCAGATTTTGCGGGCAAGCTCTCTCTGTTTTCTATTATACACATCTAATCCCTGCGTCTTCGATTGTAATCCCAGTGTCTGCGCTGTACGGAGTGCGATGCCGATCAAAGTCCATGCAACCCTTGGGTCACCTGTGGCGTTGAAGTATTGGCTTTGCAAAATGTAGGATTGAAGAGTTTCCCAAGGATCGTCATCATTGTCGGCGAAACTGGTGAGCTTCCCAGCTTCGTTAAGCGGCGGCAATTCGTCGGCATCATGAACTTCATGCATGCTTAATGAGGAAAAGCTGAATATTATATTTAATATTTTATTAAAAAGGTTTGAGCCGCCATTGACGGCCCCCGAAGCCCTGGACGCTTCGTACGCAGATTTAAAGTCTGATAGGTCAAAAATAGGCAAGTTCACGTATTCCTGACAGAGGTATGCAGCCATAAGGCGATCAGACAGCTTGTTTGGAACACGCATACCATCTTCTTCGGTGGATTCGAGAGAAACCGGGTGTCGTGAGACTTCTAATGTTTGTGGGCGAATTTGGCTACTTTCAGCCAGTTCTTCGTCCTTGATATTATCGGTCCTCTCGGCCACTGCTCTCTCTAGCCTCGTCATATGTGCTTGATTGTGCTGTCTGTCAATCGAACCAGTGTCTGGTCCCTGCCTGATGCCATTTGATTGTGATCTCTGGCCTTGGTGACTAGATGACTGCCCCCGTTTTATGTCCGAGAAATTAGTGAAACATTGATCAGCATCATCCCTCCAAAGGGGGACATGTGAGTTAGCAGTAGAAGCTAATTGATCCTGTAGTATTGAGTTCTGAAGATACGTATCAAACGAGTGGCGTCCCGCTGGCGTGCCATGGAATGCAATCCCATTCTCGTAAAAATCCGGTAATACCCGTCTTTTTCTGGGAGGAGCTGGATCAAGAGATAAGTCTGAAAGCACAATCGGTGATAGACGGGACTGCCTTTTATGGCCACTATCGCTTTCTCAGAGAATGTACATGCATGAATATTCAAAGGGAATGGGGAAATACGTTGTCGGAGGCATGTCTTCAGGCCTATAGGAGCATTGATCCTGCAGTCCTCTCTCCACGCATGATCCACAAACTATATGGTTGTCAGTGATAAAGTACTTCATTTCATTTATTGCAATTGCCATCGCAAATCTAGTAGAGGAGACATGTTCATACCTGGTACTACTCTATTACACGCTCTCCTCTTCGATCTGCACACGCAACAAGGGTGGTGCCAGGTCAAATCAGTTCCAGCAGCCTGCTCGGGTTCGACAGGGTAGGAGCACTCTTGATCCATCCCATGCTCCACACAAGATCCGCAAACTATAAATGGTAAGTTCTTCATGTCAATTGGGTCCCCGTGTTTTTCTAGGAATGCGACTCCAAAAACAAGATGAAAAGGACGAAGTCGTACTTGGTCTTGTTCGGTCACAGGCCCGCTTGCGCCTTCTGCACACGTTGCAAACAGGCTCCCGGTTCATACTGCTAATAAATACAGCAATATACACGATTCATAGAGAACTATTATGCTGGAAGGCCTGAGATACAGATCGATTGGGATAGACAAAGGGGATATTAGAAGTTGAATGAAGATGGAGGACAAAGGGGAAGGAGATTAGGTAAACAAACACATGATCTGCTGTCAACAACGAACGAACGCTATGCAGCTATCCAGTCTGTTACTTGGGCATACTCTTCTATTTTAATGGAGAAACACCTTTCTATTCTCTGATAATTAATATACTCTACTGTCTTTGACATTCTGATCTAGATACTAGATTGTTTAATATTTCAAGCTAAAGGTACCACGAAATCAAATAGACTGGTCCAGATGCCTAATAAAGTAGGAATGAAACCAAATACAAGTCGGTCAACCCTAAAGTGACCTTGCGGGCTTTGGTAGAAGTAGTCTAGGTGGATAAGTCGGGCTCCAATAATGAACCAAGCCAATAAGAAGAACCCATGATACTTGAAACTGAAATCGAGCTGTGGCTTTACCAGTGAGATATGATGCTGGCATGACGTCTAGTGGCAATCAACAGGCAAGGACCCATACGAAATCTATCCCCGAAACGCCTCAAATGGTGGAGAAGAGTAGACAGGAACAGAAAGCGTGGCATGACCGAAAAAGAGTTGAAGTTCTCGAATTATACCGGATCAAGTCCGAAGTCGGCGACCTGCTGACTAAGCGCCCTGTTGTCGTTGATGGATTCTTAAACTCTCTCGCTTCATTTTCTTCTTTCCTCCAATCTTCACTCGTTTCATTGCGTTGTCAAAGTTCAGCATATTGTTTAATATGTTTGCAAACAGTGTGAAGTCATCAGCTTGCACTGCCAGCCGCTCGGCCTTCCGCAATTTCGCTACTGCGTCGCCGGCTGGCTCTGCCGCTCGGGACCACCGGGTTGTCGTGATTGGCGGTGGTACTGCTGGTTTATCTATCAGTCATCAACTTCTTCGTTCAGGGAAATTTGCGGCTGATGATATTGCCGTGGTTGACCCTGCCACATGGCACCATTACCAGCCTGGATGGACTTTGGTCGGTGGTGGGCTTAAAAGCAAAGAGGAGCTCCGATCACCGATGAACAGCTTGATTGACCCCAAGCTTAAATTCTATAACCACGCCGTGTCTGGATTCTCTCCTGACAACAATATTGTCACGCTTGCTAATGGCGACAAACTTGGCTATGAGCAATTGGTTGTCGCTCCGGGTATCAAGGTCTACTTTGATAGCATCAAGGGATTGCCTGAGGCATTGGCCGATCCAAAATCTTTGGTTTCGTCCATCTATGGCTACGATACTTGCGACAAGGCCTTTAAGTCTATTGAGAAGCTCCAGAAAGGAAATGCGATCTTCACTCAGCCGGCCGGTGTTCTGAAATGTGCTGGTGCGCCTCAGAAAATCATGTGGCTTGCTTTGGATTACTGGAAACGAGCCGGCTTATACAACCCAACCAATCCGTCTAGTTCGGCAATTAAGATGAGCTTCGCTACTGGATTACCCGCCATGTTTGCTGTACCTAAGTACAGCGCCAAACTTGAGGAATTCCGCAGAGAGAGAGGCGTTGAAGGTCTGTTCCAGCATGATCTCGTCTCAATCGACGGTGACAAGGCGACATTTGCCCGTCCTGACGGCGAGAAGGTCAGCAAACCGTTCGATCTCTTGCACGTGACACCTAAGATGGGCCCCCACGCGTTCGTCAAGAACAGCCCGCTAGCAAACGAAGCTGGTTTCGTCGACGTCGACGACGGCACCACTCGCCACAAGAAATTCCCCAACGTCTGGTCCGCAGGAGATGCATCTAGCCTGCCCACCTCGAAGACAGCTGCGGCAGTTACTTCTGAGGCCCCGGTTCTCGTCCACAACATGCTACGAACCATTGAAGGCAAGGAACCCGATTCAGTTTACGACGGATATACCTCATGCCCACTCTTAACGGAGTATGGAAAGGTCCTCCTTGCTGAATTCAAGTACGGCGGACAACCTAAGGAAACGTTTAACAACTGGATTGGCATCGACCAGGCGGATCCCCGTCGCTCGTTCTACCATTTGAAGAAGGACTTCTTCCCTTGGGTTTACTACAAGTCCCTGGTTAAGGGTACTTGGGCTGGACCGAAGGGCTGGATTAGCTAAAATTGTATTATATTGACTCGGTTACGAGGTGATGTAATAAAATAATCAACTGTTTAAGGAAAACGAAGTACACCGATTAGAATGCTTGTGTTGATTTAATGTCCTTTATGAGTCCTCTAGTATAATCTAGCATTCCCCAACCTCTGCTTTCTGTATTCCACGGAGATTCGAATCCCTCTTACGAGTACCCATTAGGAACACCTGAAGGCGATAATTAGGCCGGATACACGCCTTATCTGCCGTACTTGGATTATGGCTCCGACATTTCTAGGCTCTAAAGTCTAATAAAGCGTTGTGGTTTTATAGGGTAGCTGTTTTTCATAATAGTAACCTGAATAAGGTTTCAGATACTGGTGCGAGGCTCGGTGGTTACATTTAAGCAGTTGTGGCTGGGGTAAGTTTACACTAAACTGCGGGGGCCAACTTGCTCCTTTCGACTACAACTCTCCCCAAGTTTCCCAATTACCAAAGAATGTCATCTCTCCCACCTGCAACTCAGCCAAGGAAATACCGATCTAGAACACAGAAACCGTGGGTGAAGAGATCCGAGAGTGGTCGTGGTCTGGCTATTCTGGCTAACGACCTTCTAGCTGCGATCTCTGTCGCAAGAGGAGAATATGCTGCATCCGGGAACCTGGAAATCACCGCTGTTCTCTTTGCAAAACAAGGGGTATTGATTGTACCTATGTGTCTGCTCCTCCTATCAGGCACAGAACGCTCAAAGAGCGTGTACAAAGGTCAAATGCAGGGAATACTCCCCAATCTCTTCCAGGGACGGAATCACCACGCAGTGTAGGAACATCACGCGAAAAACCACATCATACTCTTCAGTATGTCGGACTAAGTGGTGATCATGATCCATATCTATTACAGCCTACTTCGGATGAAAAGAGGCAGGGAGATACCGCGTGGGCCTGTCAAAGAGTTAGCGATGATCCTGACATGCCGGCTCAATTTACTGTGCGCTCTAATCAGTCACGGTCTTCCCTACAGTAAGATCCTTACTTACAATGACTAGATTGTACCAGACCAACATCTGGACGCTCAGCCAAGTTACTACCCAAAAAATAATGTGGAAGAAGCTGCCCGTCCTCACAAGGAAGCCTTGATCAAAGCTTATTTCGACACTGTCCATAGCTCCTTCCCTATTCTTGATCCTACTGCATTCGATGTAGACTCATCGCCAACTCCACTTCTCGCAGCCATGTACGCTCTTTCCCACAAATTCTGTCCCGAAGCGGGAGGCGTCGACCCGTGGATCTTCCTGAACTTTCTGGGACGGGCACTTCCGTTGGAAGCTAGAAACCCAAAACTGGATAGCATCGAAGCTTCCTTGCTTTATTCGCAGCGGCATACGTATATATTTCGGTGAGATTATCTTGAAAATCGCGGCGAGTAGAAAGCTGACGCGCTTTAGAACTCCGACCATGCCAGGCATGGTCGCTGAAATTGGCAGTGTATGATTCCATTTCTCCTGCTCCGGCCAATTCATGCATTCTGACGATGAAAAAAGCTCGTTGGTATGAGCCATGATGTAGGCTTGAATATAGATCCTACCAATTGGCGTATCCCAGAAGCCGAAAAGAAGCGACGAATACGATTATGGTGGGCTGTTTATATGCAAGATAAATGGTAAGGGGCAAATACGCAGACATATTAGCAGGCTATTCTAATGGCTACTTTAGGACAGCTTTAATTCTTGGGCGTCCCTCTTTCCTTCATGAGGATCAGAACAATGTGCCAATGGTGACCACCGCTGACATTGATCACATTCACTGCCAATCGTCATATACAGGCTCACCGTCGCAAAGCCTTTCTAATATATCAAAGACCATGTTTGTAGCCATGGCGGAACTCAGTGTACTGCTATCGGATATACTATCGACTTTCTACACAGTCAGAGGTATCCATACACTCAGTGACACGTCTCTCCAAGAAGGGGGAATTATCGACTCCTTCACCAACAGGCTTGATGAATGGGCTAGGCTACATGATATTCTTTTGCGAAGCACACAGAAGATTTTGCCTGACCCTACTGGTATTTCTAAATATCGTTTATTTTATCAAGAATGACTTTCTTCTAATATTTATGTTGACACAGGGACCTTGCAACTGGCATATTATACAGCTGAAATCACTCTTTGTCGTGCCATCCTTCGAAAGCAAAATAGTCATAGCATACGAAGGCGTGGTGAGACTATCTCTATGAAAGCTCTAGGACTACTCCAAACCATCCAAATCTATCGACTCCGCGCTTTTTGGTGGTCAGGTAAGTTGCGTTGTTTTGTCGCTTCACTTGTTCACATTCATACGCCAATCCGGAAGAGTCTGGCGGTAAGCTAACAAGTCCCCAGTCTCAAAAGTCAACTTCGCAATTGTTGGTGCGTTTATGTTCAGCATGCTACTAACGTCCGTTGACCGCGATGAGGCCTCATCCTGGGAGTCTCGCATAGACGAATACTTGAGCCTCCTTGAAGCGCACAGTATTACCTTCGACGTAACTAAGCTTTCCTTTATTCGCCTACAGCTTTTGCAGAAGGTTGATAGACTCAATGACCAGTCGACTACAGCGGATCATAGCGTAAACACGGCCACCTTAGAACAACCTGCTGATCCCGCCGTTGTCCCATCATGGGTAAGCTCTTACAATCAACGTGAAGGTGAATGTTCGAATACCTTTGATCCGCTAAGTAGCTGGAGAGTTATGAATGAGGACCCTTTTGGTGATTGGGGAGATCTGGAGTGGACTTCGCTTCTTGATCTTGAATAGGTTTGCTTTACCGGTATATCTTTGGGCCGCTTATTTTGAGATAGTTTGTTTGATGCCGGCAATTATAGTATATGCGATTTTGACCGAATAATTGGCTTGAATGTTGGCTTTTGCTATGATCATTTTACCTCGACTTTCCAGAAACAGTCATGAACGGTCTATTCTATCCCTAGGGACTATTTAAATATCGTCATATGCATAAAGTCTGCATTCCCATGGCTGCATGGAGAAGGTCTTTTTGATCCCAGATGGCACCGCATAGTTCCCAAACACCGCACGCACATTACCGAAGTGACTTACATCTACGGGAAGCTCCCAGTCAACAGATTGTGACGAGAAATTGAGCACAACCAACGCAGACTGCGCGCCAGACAGTTTACGCAAGTACGCAAATATCTTATTGTCTTCAGGGGACAGCATTTCGAAACTTCCGTGAATCAGGGTCTTCCATCCAGCTCGGATACTCAGGAGCTTCTTCCAGAAATGGAAGATAGATGATTTGTCTTTCACGGCTTTTTCGACGTTACAGACTGCGAAGTCGGAATTCATTGGCATCCAAGGAGTCCCAGTTGTGTATCCTGCATATGGTTCCGATGAATTCCAGGGGATTGGCATACGTCCATTGTCGCGAGCTTTTAGACGAATATCTCGAAGCAGATAAGTCATGTCAGGATTCTTCACGCCAATCTCCTGAACTCGCCGCTCTTTCTCCTCTTGGATGTATGTCCTCGTCACAACATCTGGGTATTCTTCCAGCGACCAAGTCTTCGCGTTTACCATTCCAATCTCCTGGCCTTGGAAGATATACAATGTTCCACTGAGTGTACTCAGCATCATAGCAAGAAGCTTTCCAGATAATTCGCGATACTCTAGTTCGTCACACCCGAACCGAGAAATCGACCGACCCTGATCGTGGTTCTCCATGTACAGCGAATTCCAGCCGCCATTGTCATACATTACTTGCTGCCATGACCGGATGATCTCTTTAAACTCGGATAACTTCCACGGTTTCCACTTTAGCATGGTATCAGGCACACGATCGATGTCCATGTGTTCCCACTGGAAGATCATGCTGAACTCCTTTCGGTCGGGGTGGACGTAGTTGAGGGCTTGTTGGTCTGCAGAGACGTACGGTGTTTCGCCAACTGTCATAGCATCATATGCCGTGAAGGTCGCAACGCTTAGTTCGTTTAGGTATTTGTGCACGTTTCCGACGTTCATGTAGAGGTGCATTGCTGGTTGGAAACGGGTCGACTTGTCCACGATTTCGGCGTCTGGGTATCCTTCGGCTTTGCAGATGTAGTTGATTGCGTCGACCTATGGGAACAAAGCGTTAGAATTTGTGACTAGTGATAGTGTCTTTATGGTACTCACCCGGAATCCGGCAATGCCCTTGTCGAGCCAGAATCTGGTAACATCTCGAACTGCCTCGCGCACTTCTGGGTTCTCCCCTGCGATTTCTGTTAGTACAGAATAGACATGGCATTATAGACAACGCGACTCACAGTTAAGATCCGGCTGTTCCTTCGCAAAAATACGAAGGTAGTACTCTTGAGTATGGTCATCCCACTCCCACGCCGAGCCCGTACCAAAGAAAGACCTCCAGTTATTTGGGGGCTGGCGATTTCCTTTCTCGTCATACTTCGCAGGTTGCCAATGATACCAATTTCTCTTTGGGTTGTCGCGACTCGACCGCGAGTCGATAAACCACTGGTGCTCATTTGAAGTATGATTGGCAACTAAGTCCATAAGAAGCTTTATCCCAGCATTATTTAGCTCCTTGTGCAAGCATTCCCAGTCCTCCATGGTCCCGTATTCATGATGGATGCTTCTGTAGTCTGCGACATCATAGCCCATGTCGTGCTGTGGACTCGCATAGATAGGCGACAGCCAAACAACATTGACGCCCAGTTCCTTTAGGTGGCCGATTTTCGAAATGATACCGCGGATATCGCCTACCCCGTCTCCGTTGGAGTCGCAGAATGATCTAGGGTAGATTTGGTATACGACTGCTTCGCGCCACCATTTTGAATCAACCCCATTGCAGGGTGTCAAGTGGCCATTCGTAACCGTCATCCCGAATATGAAGCTTTTCTGAGCTGAGATGTCGAGCCAGTCTTGCGAGGAAGCTTTTTTGCTTTGTTGAAGCGCAAAACAGCATTTCTCGTTTGATAAACTGCGCCTTCTTATCTTGAATCTAAACACCAAAACCGTTGCCCGCTGGCATTCTTCTTGCCCTGCGGGCAGCAAAATCCGGAGATGCTAGTGGGGGCCAATTTCGATAGCCCAACCGGTTTCCTCCGTACAACTTAGGTCTCAGCCCAGCAAACCTTGTTTGTTGCTGGGATCGAATCGGATGTGCTTGTCCAAGGAATATGCGGGGTTCCCCGTGGGGCAGGAAGTTGCCCGCTGGGCAAGCTTGAATTAGGTTACCGAAATAGTATTCCCAGACCTGGGGAGTCATTATACCACGCTTTTTCCAGGGTATATAATGGCTGTCGATCGTCCCTTGGGACTGTATCCTGTTATCTCATATGTTTATCGTTTTACTCCTCGATTTTGGGCAGTGCCGAAGGCATCATGGGGTTTCATAAGCCCAAGCAACTCTCAGGGTTGACGGTAAGGATCATGATGATATATCTTTTCGTCTCAGTAAGTGAACTATCCCAGTCTTGTGGAGTAAGCTAATGGTTTTGCTACAGTTCGGGTCAATTGTATGTTAAGATACCTCTACATCAATTGTAATATTCTAACACTTACCATGCAGAATTTTGGCTTTGACATTTCCTGGTGGGCATCCTGTTTGGGTGTCGAAGAGTTCAAAGAGAGATATGGTGTTTCTCCTGGACCCGGTCAGCCAAAGGATATTCCATCATCTTGGAAGTCAGCTGGAACGGGAACTCCCAACGCAGGCATGGCTATTGGATGTCTGCTTGGTGGCTATGCGAACTCGGTCTTGGGCCGGAAAAAGACCATCGCCTTGTTGTCGGTGATAGCAATTGTTGGTATTATTATCCAGGTTGCTATTGACTCGTACTGGGCTATTGTTGTTGGTCGGACTATTAATGGCTTGTCAATTGGTAAGCTAAGCTCCAATTTGGTCTAGGTAACTAGTTAATTAATTTGATTAAATATAGGTATGGAAGCAAATGTCATCCCAACTTACAGTGCCGAACTAGCGCCCCCTGCAATCCGCGGTATGCTTGTCAACTTATACCAGTGGTGGCAGCTAGTGGGAAACATTCTTGCGAGCTGTTGTATATATGGGACAGATCAATCACTTACTGGCCAATGGGCATACAAAACCGTAATGGTGGTGCAATTCGGTATCCCTGTCGTCCTTCTGACTGGTGTCTGGTTTATGCCGGAGTCGCCACGATGGCTACTGAAGAAACATAGATCTGCTCAAGCTTTACGTGCACTAGAGAATATTCGAAAAGGGTCTTCAACAGCAGAAGAAGTTCAAAGCGAGCTAGCGCTTATGCAAGAGGCCTTGCGAGAAGAAGAGGAATTGCACAACGCCTCAACCTGGATAGATTGTTTCCGTGGATCTAACCTCCGTCGCACCATGATCGCAACAGGCGTTCAAGTGCTCCAGCAAATCCAAGGAAATTCATTCATGAACAATTACCTCGTTGTCTTCCTTCAGCAAATCGGACTCACAAACTCCCTCCAGATCTACATCGCTTCTAATTGCACCCAACTCGGTGGAATAACTCTCGCCTTCTACTTCACCGACAGAGTCGGCCGGCGCCCGACTCTCTTCTTCGGCGCGCTCATCATGGCTTGCTTTATGTTTATTATCAGTGGACTCTCCACTTACACCAAAGGAGGAATGACCGGATCAACAGCCCAAGGTTGTGTCGCTGCCATACTACTTTACCAAGCCGTTGCAGCCGGCTCTTGGGGTTCATGCACCTGGGCTACAACAGCCGAAGCAGCAACCACCCAGCTCCGAGAAAAGACAACAATGTTTGCTACCTTCTGGGGATTTACAATGATCATCCTAGTCACTTACATAAACCCCTACGTTCAGGACGAAGGCTACGGGAACCTCGGATCCCGAGTAGGATTTGTGTTCGGTGGCGTTTCTATTCTAGCCATGATATGGGTTGCGTTTTGTCTTCCTGAATTGAGGGGGAGGAGTTTGGAAGAATTAGATGAGATGTTCAATGCTAGGGTTTCGGTTTGGAAGTTTAACAAGTATAAGTGCCAAGGTATTGGGGCTAGGATTACGGAGATTCAGGATAAGAGTGCTACTGGTGAGGCGGTTGTTGGAAAGTTCTTGGATGCTGTTCATGTTGAAAATGTTGAGGCTAGGAATGTGGAAAGGGTTGAAGAGGGACTGGGTAAGTAGGTAGGTAGTTGTGTATTATTTGTGTAGATATACGGTTGCTATTGTAGTCTTTTGATAATTAGTTGTATTCTAAGCTGGTTTTAACTATATGCCTTGTATGAAATGCGCTGTTCCTTATGCCTGTTTAACTTTTAGTTTCCTGTGCCGAATTAATAGTCCACCAAAAAGAGATTATGCTGCCAAATTCAATCATCGCTGTAGATGCATGATGCTGTCAGGGTATTCAAAGGAAACAAGACGAAGGAACGGATAGAAGAAGGACAAGTAGGGTCAAAGAATGCATGCATGACTTAGCCATGATACTGCTTCTCCAAATCCTTTATCTTTGTCTCTGCCCGGAAAACGGCAGCAGTAACTGTCGTTGAAGAACTCTCAGAATTCCCAGCACCACTCGGACTAGCCACCTTCGATTCTTTCTCCTCGCCCTCCTTCATCATCTTCAACTCCTGACAAAACTTACTATTCTCTCGAATCCTCTCCCCAAACTTTATAAAAGCAAACGGAATCAACGCGACCCCAAGACTCAGAAACGCAATAAGCGTACAAGCCCAATGAACACCCAGTCTATGAAACATAGGCTTAGTAGCCAGCGGCAGGAGCGTACCAAATGTACTCCTCGTACAGGTAGACGCAGACAGCGCACTAGCAGAGTACGTCTCGTACGCATCAGTAAGGTAATTCATCATAGCCATGAAGATAAGTAGGTATCCCGTTCCGAAGGGGATTCCTGAAAGCAATGGGACAGCCCAGTGGATTTTTGGAGAAGCCGTCCAGCCGATCCACAGAAGGGATAACACGTATAATGGGCCTCCTATGCAGGCGAGTGGAAGGCGTCGGTATTCTTCTATGTAGGCCCATTTGTAGTGTCGGGCTTTTGCACTGGCCAGAAAGTTATCGTACCAGATGAAGATTAGGCAGGCTATTAGAGAGCCGATGCCGACTGAGACTGTTAGTGGGATTTCTTTATGTGAAGTGGTGGACATACTTGGTAAGAAGCATAGACCGTTGTAGCCTGGGGACATGTCATAAATGCCTTTTGTGAAATGGTTAGCTTTATGGGATTGATTGGAGAAAGTGCACATACCTTCGAAAATAATTGGATAGGCTTGGAAGTAAAGATAGAAAATTGAAAAGGCTAGGGCGATGTACAAGCATGACAATAAGACGATTGGTTCACGGACTAACATATGAAATGGCCTTGACAAATTAATGGCAAGCGTCTGCTTCAAACCTCGTTCGTCAAGATCCCTCGGTGACACTATATTGGTATTCCTGGTTTCTTTCCGTAAAGCCTTAGCCCTTTCCTGGAGGATTATAGGCGCATACGTCTCTGGTATAAGAAGTGCCAGCGGTAGAGTAACACCAGCAAAAATAAGACCAAACCAAAAACACCACCGCCAGCCGACAGTGGCAATAAAGCCAGATATTAATGGACCAAGAATAGGGCCCACCGTTGTCGCCTACCGCAGAGTCAGTATTATGATTACTCATGGAATGATAGTACATACAGCCATGTAATACGCCATAAGTCTCCCTCGCGCGGTAGGGTCGCTGTAAAGATCAGCATAAACGCCACCAACAACAGCAATCGGGGCAGAGGCTGCCATGCCATCGATTAATCTGAAAACCAGCAAAGACGGATAAGAGTTGGCCAAAGCACAAGCCATCATGAAAATGGTAAATGTGACAAAAGCCACTCGAAGCGGAAGCTTCCGTCCATAAGCTTCAGAAGCAGGTCCCCATAGCATAGGACCTAGTATGTAACCGATCAGGTAGACGGAAATCGGCAGGACGAGAATCTCCTGGTTCGTTATGTTGAATTCCTGTGAGATTTGATCTATGGCTCCTCCGGTTATTGACGAACCCACGGTGCTGTTCATGACTTGTACGGCGCCGGTGACTAGCACGAAGCACCTTAATGCCTAGTTGATTGATAACAATTAGTATGTGGAAACGATGCGAGTATGGTATTTACCTCGGTGCGAGATTCCGTATAAGCACCATCTACTTAGGTACCTTTGACCAATTTGCCGGATGTCCCTTATCATTTGGGCTGAATGTGACAACCGTCTTTGACAGTGCTTGCTGAGAGGAAGTCGATGAGCTTCTAGACTGTCCATGTATGGTTTCCGGGAGGTGCTGCTGAGAGTCAAGAGATAAAGCCACTTCTTCTATTCGAATAGTCAGCATTTTGATATCCAGCTCCCCTTTCCCAGAAATGGAGACACACCTGTGGTCAAAAAAACCTTCTGTGGCGAAGGCACCGAATCTGCATGTTTACACATTATTTCTCGGGATGCATTAGTTGATTTCACTGCAAAATGAGACCAGAATTGATATATCACGACTTATATAAAGTTCTCAGGAGTCCTCTTATAAAGCGGGGGCCCAAAATCAAATTGAGTCAATGCATGACAGTTAGAAACCCCCCACCCTTGAAAATGCTCAGTGTTTGGGGTCAAAATCGGCAATAGAGTGTTGTGGACCAGGATCGGCTTCATCAGTCGTCAATCTGATCCACTTATAATAGGAACTCGTAACAGGCAGTGTGGAAGTTCAAGGTTCTATTGCATTTTTGGAGACCTCAATGTGAATAAATCAGGGGGAAACGAAGCTATTTAACCTTTCGGAAATGATTCTTCATGCTCAGAGTATTTGCACACCGGCCGTGGAGTTTGAACTATGCTATATCTGGGTAGCAGAGGAACCTAATCGCGATGGGAGCAACATGACACGCTATTCACTACTTAAGCTAACCGAATCAATGTATATCTTTGGTTTTCCATTGCTTTCACCACAAACATGAATGGATTAAACAAGGACCCCTTTAAGAGTCTCCAATCATGAAAAATTTTCAATCCTGCAACAGACGGAGGACCCCGAGTATTGATCGTCAGTAAAACTGTCAATCCGGAACAGGTTCCGATTAATTTCATTCCAGGGATTCAGGGACAAAACAATATTATGAAAATCATGTAATGATTGTCAGGTCAAATATCTCCTCCTCTGAGGCAGTGTTGTGGTAAAAGATTATATAAAAGCCTCATATAATTGCCTTCAAATAGAAAGAAGTATGTAGATGATAAGATTGAAGTAATGGGCATCTAATAAGCTGGGCCTAACCCTAGAAAATGCCGAGAATGCAGCATTTCAGATCCTTGAGCGTTGCATGCAAAGAAACGCGTAATTTCTCTCTCATACCTGTTTCTGCAACAGGTCTATCAACCACTTGGAAACACTTCTATTTTAGAGTATCACAATGGTAGGTTCCTCTGGCTCATGGGTCAAATGAGATAGTAGTGACGACAGCCCTTAATATAGATTTTTCAAGTCGTTAGAAATGTGACCAATTAGTACGCATTCATCTATAGGTATATTGTATAGAGTAAGACCCAATAAAGCAAACCCTGTCTACCTATAAGCTCTTTCATGATGGACCACTGTCTTTCTTTAATCTAGACTAACTGGACAATACCTAAGTTCTCAATACATGCTCCAAGATAGAAACGTTGTTTTATAGTGCTGCGCTACTATATAACATATTGAAATAGCAGGATATGTAGAAACTTTTAATACAGGTTGTTCGACCGGCTTTATAGGTATATTAAGTTATACAATAGCTGGCAACGGTTCAATAGCCTTGACGACTTCACAGATTGATATCTCTGGAGCTTGCCCCTTCAGCCAGTTAATTCAACATATTACAACAG
This sequence comes from Aspergillus sclerotialis, assembly GCA_003589665.1. Taxonomy (NCBI): domain Eukaryota; kingdom Fungi; phylum Ascomycota; class Eurotiomycetes; order Eurotiales; family Aspergillaceae; genus Aspergillus; species Aspergillus sclerotialis. The sequence goes on from MVGC01000103.1 coordinate 34,989, forward strand.
AAAGACACTAGGGATGTATTAGGAAAATGCATGTGCCATGACTTGTTTCTTGATTCTCTCTATTTCGAAAGTAGTACATTTAGTTATACTCGTTAATCTCTAATGTAAGATTTCAAGAGATCCGAGCCAGCCTCTTTTTAAGCTTAGTGTGATCAATTATATCGAGTGAACCGAATCCGGAACCCAACTCGTGCATTTCCTTTGAACTTTGCTGTCCTTGCTTCAAATGTCTCAACTTGCGTCGCTCTGTTTGCCAACATTCCCCTACAAGGGTATCCATGTTGTGTAACGCATTGGGAGGCAGCCTGTTTTTGAGTTCTGTAAATGGCTCTACTCCGTAGCATTGTGATGATATATACGACACAAAGGCCGGGGAAAAGCTCGATTGATATCCCAAAACTTTCTAAATCAATAATTTCTCACTAGATGTACAAGCCGGTATCCGCGTGGACTCGGGTTTCCCGTCCTACAACCTTAATGCAACCATTGGCGCTACTACTAATCCATCTCCGGAAATGAGACTCATTGTATACAAAGAACTGTGGCGGGTAACGAATGACAACACGTTGTTAATATAGTATCCCTGAAGCTGCGCCAATCAGCCGCTAGCTTTATCTTGGCCCCTGGCGCCATCTTTTAAATCCACGGATTAATCCATACATCGCCCGATATGGCTGCCTGTCATCCTATATCCATGCGCCTTAGCCGGCACGTCTAAAGACGACAGACCTGCGCATTCACACAAAGGATGAAACGCCATACAGGCACACTCCATTTTTGAGAGAACAATATAACCGCAATGGGTTAGCACTATCAGAAATGATATTGTTCTCTCAACTGTTGATACAATTTGTACAACACCACCAAATCAGTTGACCACGAGATAGACCACATTTCGAAAGAAAAGCACAAAGAATAATTCAGGAGATAGACATCCGTCGCAGTCAGAGAGGCAACAAGAAATAGGAGAATGGCTATAAAAGGAACCAACAATTACCCCGTTTCCTTCTATCATCGTGTCATCTCAACTTCGACTATTATTCTTTGTCTGTATACTACAGCTTCTCTGTAGATTTTCGAAATGGTCTCTGGAAAACTCATCACCATTCTTGCTGCTGCCTTCACGGTGGTAGGAGTAAGTGTCCATTCTCACCTTGGTGTTACCTTCCAATACTGACAGGTTGTAGGCCATCGAAGCCCCTCTTCCTGGATATGAGGTTGAAGATCTAACCTGGGAGGTTGAGCACACTGAAGGCCAACCCGCCGCCCATCTCAACGGCACCATCCAACAAATCCACGATCAAATCCTGGAACTTAACCCCGACTTCAAGCTTCAACAGTTCAGTCCTGTTGAAAAGCGAGAGGAATCAGATCTCCTCGCCAAATTGGCAACGCGAGATTGCGTTGTTTGCAGCAACTTTCCAGGAACTCAGAGATCGCGAGTCTATCAGGGTATTGATTACCTTAGGGGGATCAAGGGCAAGCCATGGCTCGGTCCGGGACCAGGTAAGTGTATCAGGGTCAGCTGCGCCTACAATGCTGCTATTTGGTGGTGCAATGATGAAGTTTCTGCCACTGTCCCATGTGTTATAAATACAATGTTAATACATTTTCACTTGCAGAATAAGGAAATCAAAATCTTGCCTAGTTTCACCAACATTGCCCAAGGTGCGTCGTTGATTTGCCAGCAATGCACAACTACTGGCAAAAGTGCGTTTGAACAAGATCAACCTTGGGTCCATGTTGTTTCCGGTCAAGATTTCCATCAAGACAACTGGAATGTTATCGTCAGGTGGAACGAATGTTAGGTTTGATCTTGCCAGTAATTGGTAACTTGGTTAGAGGAAAACTATTCAACATCAAGTATGCTATTATTTATTTGTGGGGGAGACAGAGTGCAGATTTTTAACGAGTTGTCTTTTGTATATAGGTGTGGACGTTACTTTGAGGAAGAGAAGGGCTAAGGCTATATGGTGAAGACCTGAAGCAGATAAACTTCAATCTATTCCCTCTTCAATGTCTTCCGCCTTTTCTCTTCTATCATCTATTTTACTTTCTTAGTGTATTATTTAGTTTCTATTGTTTCTTTAGGTTCAATTCTATTCGCTTAATCAATCTCAGTTTAGTCGATAACGCCTAACACAGCTTCATCATAGACTACTACTATGAAGGTGAGCCAACCGCTTATTGACATCCTCGAAGGGTACAAGTATTATTATACAACGGGCCTTGGATAGGCTTTTAGAATGATTAGTCGTGGAGATATAGGTACTAATAAAGCTGGAAATCTATTAATTATACCCTGAATTAGCTAAAACTCCTAAATTAGCATGGTACTCATTACACGCCGACCAGCAGAGAAAAACACACAGGGACAATAACCCGACACTCTCCTAATAATTATAAATATCCGTATTACTGTCAACAGATTAGCCAAATCAAAACACAATACAGCGAATGAGGATCAAAACAACATACAAAAACCTATCAAGAGTCCCTCTCCCCTCTGCCGCAGCATTAACCCACACACTAACACTCATCGCATTAACAGGGAATACACCATATCCCCGATCATCAATATTGACAATATCAGTATGCCAACCTAGAATATCTGTCCACTGCTCGCCCGCATGCTTTCGACCAACATACATCCGCTTTTCGGATGTTTTGGCATTACTAATAACGCATGCGAGGCCCGCGGGATGTCGACGATTACCGTAGCGGACGAACCCTGTTTCTGTTAGTCGCATAGAATATTTGGTAAAGAATGGGCTGGTAAGAGGGCAGGACGGACCAATGCAGTTACGACGGTCAAAGTAATCTCGCTGTTCGCCGTATGCGTACATCTTTCGGGCTCGCGTTAGTATAGGGAGTCGGCCGTTGCAGGATGGGCGAAGTGGATGTTTGCATCCGCCTCTCATGCCGTAGAGATCGCCGTAGAAGAGACATGGTTGGCCTTGGCTGCGGAGGAGGATTAATGCGTATGCGAGTGGTTTGAAGAATGACGCAATTGGACACTATATATTGTTAGGATTAGAAAGGGCACTATGGTAATAGAAGATTTCTACATTGATAGTTTGACCCGGTTGCTGTCTTGGATTAGCTTAGTCTCGTGATAGGTGATTGAGTACTCACTGTATCATGGTTCATGACGAATGTCTGAGTTGAGTAGGGTCAGTCTCATCACCTGATGCGTTGAAGAACTTACCACTGCATTCGCTGGTTTAACACCAACCAAAGTATTATCGAAAATCTTTCTAAGATCACCTCCTTCTAGCTCCGAGATATCAGACATTCTTCCAGCTAAAGGAACATCGAGCACAGAAAGCTGATACTCCATCTTCCCCAAGTACGCAAGGATAACATTCAAATCCCGGTCCAGATACTCGCCAATGATAAAATAATCAGGACCGAAAGTTTTCCGAAGATGATCAACAAATTTCTTCTGGAAAGCCGCTGAGAAATGCTTTGCTCCGTCAATCCTCATGCCCCTGAGTGGGAGCTCGGTCCCAATCCACTCTCCCCATTGAAGTACGTCTCGTTGCACATCGGGCCGAGAATAATCTAAATCTGCAAACATTAGGAAGTCGTAATTCCCATGCTCTTTGCTGACATCAGTCGCCCAGCCTTTGTTCGGTCCGACGATTTTGTATATCGCGCTGGTTCTTTGGGAGTCGTCCCAGTCTATGCCGGTGAAATGCCACCAGTGGTATTTCATCGAGCTGTATATGTCTCCGCGCCCAGGGAATTCGAATCCAACCCAGCCGACAATCTCTTCTGGCCGAGCAATTTCGATATCCCGTCCTATGACTATTAGTACGTCACAGAAATAGATCATGAAACCAGATAAACGCACGCTGCGGGTCCACTCGCACTGCCAAAAACCTCTCCGTATAATCCGCAGCAGCCTTGTGATTGAGAACAGCATCCCAGTAAATACCCATGCCCAAATCCTCTGCAGCCCAAGTAAGTTCCTGGAGTTCTTCCTTGGAACCCCATTTAGTCGCCCGGGATCCCTTTTGATCAAACTCGCCCAGATCATACAAGTCATAGATATCGTAGCCGTTACCAGACGGACTCATCGCCTTACATCCGGGAGGAATCCAGATGTTATCAATGCCGATGTCTTTCAAGTCTGGTAAAGCCCTGCGAAGGCGTCGCCAGTGACCTTGGTCTGCTGGAACGTACCATTCAAATCCTTGCATCATGAGAGTATTATCCGGGGCTTCCCATGACGGTAGGAGATGGAGGTTTTCTGCCTCTTCTGTTGTGGATTGTTAAATGGAGTAATATGGAAGAGGGATGTAACGTAAAGGTAATACGTGCCTTCGATTTCTTTCCATTTCCGTGCTTCTTTTCTTCTCCATGGGAGACACCAGAGGAACGATAACATTTGGGTGGTAACAACGAAGAAGATCAAATAAAGTGGGGAGCGAATGAAGATACAAAGAAAAACTACAAATATCTGAAGACATTTGAAAGGATCCAGCAAAGCTTCTTTAAGCCGATACATCTGTATTATATCGCCAGTAGAAAAATCCAGAAATAGAAGTATATCAAATCAGCCAGCACCCAATGCTACTCTACCATCACTGTCAGGGGCTAAATGATCGAGCTGTAATTTCCTGGCCAATAAACAACGTGAAGAGACTAGCAGTCAGCCTGCAGAAAGACTCAGAGAAAGATATCCTGACAGCGGTAAATCGTGGTGTCTCCTACCTTGTCAGCACCTTGTCGATGGATGTTAAGGCCAGCCGGTTTGATAGTCGTACTGGGCACCTGGAGGTAAAACACTGCCAATTGTTCTTGATTCTTCTAGTCCAAGGAACTGCCGATGAAGATACCACCGTGCCACAACGCTTGTTGGTTGATCGTTCTGGTGCTTTCTGTGGAAGAATATCAGATCCTAGCAGGATAGATCGTGCCTTTTGATATTATCCGAAGAAGAGAATGGCCAATAGAAGTCCGGTATGTTGTCTTGGCGAGTTGCAGGGGTCGAAAGATTTGTCGACTGTGCGACGTAAACTGAAATAGAAGATTCAAAGACTTAGTTTCAATGGATTGAAACTCCAACTAATGCCAATATAAGAGAATGCCGTGTACAGTTCTAGATTACGACTAACAAGAAGACTATACCTGTCGTGTCTCTCGATATGCTCAAGAGTCCAGGACAAGATACAAGTTGATTGGGTTACTTGGCTGCCATCGCAAGATTCTAACCCTTCCACGATATGGTCAGCTATAGCAGTAACCGAGGCTGAATCATCCCAGCTTTCACAGATAAACCAGACCTGACGACAGGAAGAGTGTTGAATTATCCAGCCAAGTTCATATCAGCGTCAATCTTACTAAATCGCTTCTTGGCATGGACTTGGCCAATTTCCAGGATATCTCGTCGTGTTAGGGTTGTACTGAGGAGCTGATGGCGACAGCACTGGACAAACAGAATGATGTCGGACACTATTCCATGCTTTGTGGTCTGGTCCCCATTCATAGATACTGTGTACCTAGGTACATAATTACCATCACGTTCATTGGCCAAGAGCGGCCAGGATCGCTTCAGGGATCCTTCGGGGCATGCTCAGCAACAAATTACGCAAGATTTCCTTCAAGGTACTCGGAAATAAGGTTGATAATTCATCGCATGCAGGAACATTAGCATGCGCAGGGAACAAGCAGTATAAACCAAAGGTCTTGCCTATGTTTATGGCAGTGGGTGGAGAAGATTGCCGACGTCAGATCCTCGGGATGATATCGGGTGAGTATATTTTTAAAGTGCCGGAAGGAGATATCCAGCAAAACCAACAAATCATAAAGTCCAGAAGGATCAAGAGGAAAGAGGAGAAGAGATTTCACGCCATCCGACGAGGAGAGATTGGAGATGTTAGGGCATGGAGGGCGCATATCGCAGGGTTGACCGGGCGATCGGACTGATTCGTGGCAAAGCGAAAAGTTTTCGGATATGGAGCCGCTAGTCTCTTTTCTTTCTCCCTTTCAAATCCTTTTCTTCCTTCCTCTTCCTCTCCTCCAGTCTCAAATATACACTCAATACACCTTACTTTGTGCTTCTTTCTTTTTTGTTTGTTTATATTCATACATAAATTAAATCCATAATGTCTGCTGCCGCTGCTCCTGCTCCTGGCACCACTGCTGCTCCCCAGCAGCAGCCCGCGCCTCTCGCTGGCATCGACCTCTACTCCAGATTCGCCTTGGCTGGTGCCATCGGCTGCTCCGTCACCCACGGTGCTCTTACTCCTGTCGATGTGTAAGTTGATCATCTATCTCATCGTGGTCCGAAGATACACGACCCAAAGATCGCGTCACTCCTTGCCACGAAATTGGCCTTGAAATTCGTTACTGACAGATGTTCTGTTTAGCGTCAAGACCAGGATTCAGCTTGACCCTGCCACCTACAACCGTGGTATGATCGGTGGCTTCAAGCAGGTCGTCCAGAACGAGGGTGCTGGCGCTCTTCTCACTGGTTTCGGTCCTACCGCCGCCGGTTACTTCGTCCAGGGTGCCCTCAAGTTCGGTGGTTACGAATTCTTCAAGCAGCAGTTCATCAACTACCTCGGCCAGGAATCCGCCTCCAACAACCGTACCGCCGTCTACCTCGCTTCTTCTGCCTTCGCCGAGTTCTTCGCTGATATTGGTCTCTGCCCTCTGGAGGCTACCCGTATTCGTCTCGTGTCTGAGCCCACCTTCGCCAGCGGTCTTATGAGCGGTTTCGGCAAGATCTTGAAGAATGAGGGTATTGGCGCTTTCTACTCTGGCTTCGGTCCTATCTTGTTCAAGCAGTAAGTTTTCTCTGAGTCAACGCTTTCCGCCAATTCATGCTGAATCAATCCTCCAGGGTCCCCTACACCATGGCCAAGTTCGTCGTTTTCGAGAAGGTCTCCGAGGCTATCCTCCGCGGTTTCGACAAGGACAACATGAGCGCTGGTTCCAAGACTGCTGTTAACCTTGGCTCTGGTCTCATTGCTGGTTTCGCCGCCGCCATCGTCTCTCAGCCCGCTGACACTATGCTTTCCAAGATCAACAAGACCAAGGGCGCTCCTGGTGAGGGTACCACTACTCGTCTCATCAAGATCGGTAAGGAGCTCGGTCTCCGTGGCAGCTATGCTGGTATTGGTGCTCGTCTGTTCATGGTATGTCCCTCATCCTACTCTCTACTTATAACGCAACCTTGCTAACATACTCTAGGTTGGTACTCTTACCGCCGGTCAGTTCGCCATCTACGGTGACATCAAGAGGATGCTTGGTGCCACTGGTGGTGTCGAGATTTCCAAATAAACGATTGTGTCGAATATGAAGTTGAGGGGATGATTCTAGCTGCCAAGCGAGTCTTGTACGCTCCGAATCAGGTGTGGTATATGCGATTGTGTAAATTAGATATTTTAGATGGTTATTGCATATTCATAGAAGGATTTAACCTTTTTGAATTTATGGATTTCTTGCTTTCGATATCTTCAAGTTGACGTATGGAATATCTCCTACCTAGCGGGAGAATTACCCGTCTACTATCTGCATTCCATTTACAAATGTAAATAAAAGTTCATATGCTTTCTATCTACGGTATGATAAGTCTATTTATTGCCAGCAATCGCCTTACCACTCCTAATGTTCTACTTCATCGAGTATGGTCCATAGGTTACTTTCGCCTGGCAGATAGAGATCGCGACTCTGGCGAACCAAGACTACGCATTTGGAGCCCGTACAATCTATCATCCATAAGTGCAAAAATAGGGTGACGGTGCTGCTATAAGCTTCGCTTCTAAATAGCCTGTGACAGTTACCAAACTGCTAGGCCAGTGACACTGGTTATTTATTCATATTTTGAATTATATACTATATACTTCCTGAGTTTTAGTTACCATGAACGACTAAATCCACAACTATTCTTCTGGCACTCTTTCCGAAGATTGAATATATTTCCTCGATCCAAATGCATTCACGTTCAGATTCTCATCGGGGACATCATATCTAAATCCTCAATATCAGAATTAGCCAGAGCCACCATGAGACTATTCGAGACACGGCTGACTGACATGTATGCCTTGTTCATCCGATTCTCTCGTACGTATTGCCCACCATGGGATTCGAGCTCGTCTATAACCCTATAGAGGTCAGAACGGACGACACATGTTACGGGAAGCGAACGACCGACTCTTGTTTATTGGCGACTGTTGCGTTTTTGATGAATCTGATCTGTTTTTCAAGTTAGTTTCTCTATGCTCGCTGGTAAGGCGACAAACCATATATTCAGGCATTGTGTTTGTCTGATTCCTTTTCGTAGGGTTTAATATACCGTGATATTAACGGGCTGGGTATAGCGTTGCTAACATAGATCCGATAGGGAAGGTATGGTATATATTCGTTTATAATATTCCCATCTACCAAAACAGTCATATTAGCATCATACCGAGTCCCAGGGGAGAATAATTCCGGAATGGCAAACTGTCCTGCCCTGAACCAAGGGAAACTGTTATCCAGCCCTAATCAAATCGTGGGGAAATACAATATAAACCAGTCTGCAGAATAAGTAGATCTCTTGAACGAGCAACAATGTTTTATCGCAACATTCAGTCGAGACCTTTGTTTGGAAAGCAGTGGCCTAGTCTGTATTTACTGACTACCTAAAGAATGAGCCTATCTTCCCCTAGTCAGTCGGGATCGGTGTTCAAGTCTAGTTAGTATGATGACAAAGTTACTCCGAACTCCGATGCTTAACCACTCCCAAGTTCTAGTCTTACCCTCTGAGTCAATCTATCGCACTATCCAAAATGGCCACAACTAGACGCAACGGACAGCTGTCTTCCTGTGAACCGTGTCGCAAGTCAAAGCTACGATGCGACCATTCAACTCCAATATGCGGCCGATGTACTCGCAGAGGACAGCCCAATCTTTGTATCTACCATCCAGCACCATTAACTCAAGATCCTGGATTACGACAACGAAAGAGAAGGCGTTATAATAACGATGACAATACCGAGCGCACTTTGAATAAACTCTCGCTCGTCTCTCCTCCAGCTTCGGCCAGCCCAGAAGGAGGTTTATCAGACGCTTACAGTGTCAACTGGAGCCAAAAGGAAACTTCTAACTCGACTGCCGGATTCCTTGGGCTAACCAGTTTCTCTGCTGTCTTTACCGAGCATGATAATTGTCTTGGGACAGGTATCAAGCTGTTCTCTGGAAATGTGAATACAAACACGGCAGATCCAAAGCAGATCGACCTGGGAGCTCAAATTCTACGGTTGCTGTCGCAGGATATTCTATTCTATGAGAAGCTTATAGAAGCTCGCTTCCAGGTATTTAAAGGATGGACTCAAGGCGCCCCTACCGTGTTGGCCATATTTAAAGCTGTCAAGGATACCCTTGCTCGTTCGCTATCATCCGACACGGGAGATGAATCCGCCCTTTCACTTTCAAAAGAACTATTCAAAAATAGGACGAATACTGTCGATATAAACCCTTCTATGACATTACAGGAATATACTCCGCTGATCTCAAGCAGGTGGGAAACTATCGGGCTAATTTTTTCATTAGCTGGATTAGTCTCTCCATTAATACCACACGACGATCTTGTTTGGAAACGAGGAGGTCAGGCAGATCCAAAGGCTCTGGAGAGACAGTCCACTACAGTAAGCGATATTTGCGTCCGATTCAGCAATAACTGCGGACTCGTGAATGATCCACTAAGCTGGCTACTTGTCCACCATACTGCCCTCCTAATCCAGGTTTATGGCGATGGCGGTAAGTTACCCCCTAGTTTGCAGTCGAGCTTGTCTAATATCTAATAGATTACCGGCCATGGAACGAACTAGGTGAATTGGCTACTACAGTCTTTGCCCTCGGTCTTCATCAAGAACCCGATGATACCGTTCCGTTCTTTCTTACAGAAATCCGAAAACGAATTATGATAGCCGCTTACTCGTTGGACAAACAACTGGCAACCTTCCTCGGTAGACCTCCTTTGATTAGCTGGCGATACTGCAATATTCAGCTTCCATTGGATCTCAGCTATGATGAGATTGTTGCTGACCCCGCCACCCGTGACGCCGCAATAGCGAAACTTGAGGCCAATAATGGATGGAACACAGAAGGAAATCCTGGAAAGGGAGGATGGGCTCGGGCTATTTTGATTGCTAGCATTGTGCGGGAGAAAGTCCTTGAGCTGTCTCTATGTCACCAAGCCGACGATTTGGCCCAGAAAGTAGAGTGCGTAAGGTTCGATCTTAGATTTATGATTATTGCTGACGCGAGTAGAGCTGTATCACAAGAATCCAACCAAATGCGCCTTGGGTTGCCGGAGTTCTTGCACTGGAATCCTGAACATGACTCGTCCTCATTCTCACATGATGACAATGTTCTCTTCCAACTTCATCTTGACTTCTTATATAGCAGATTTCTTCTATACCGCATTCTTAATAGACGCACCCAGACTCAGTCGGATGGAATTATAAAGGCATCCCGAGATATCTTGAGCGCATTAATTCAAATGGTCGCCAAAAAGAATAGAGCTAGGAAGCCCCCGGTAAACATTGGATGGGATGTTAGTATTCTCCGCAGTTCAAACCACCTGCTTCCGATTTTGGCTATTAACCGACACTATAGCTCTGCTTTTTCTGCCTCCCAGCCGCTGGTGTGCTCGCAATAGAATTACTCCATCGATCACAGTCTACTATTGAACCGAGTGCAACGTCTTCATTCCCTCGCTCAGAAATTATCCAAAATCTCAGTATTTTGGCATCTTATCTAGAGTCCCTGATCCAACCTGGAGACCCCAACTACGAGATCGCTCAACAGGGAAAGAAATCTATTCGCCATGTTCTTGACCGCATCTTATCTGATCCACTTCCGCCACCAGGAGCAGACTCAACTGGAGCAGCAGGAGAAATTTCTCTGGATCAACCTACGTTTATGAGAGCCGAGTTCGATGATGGCATGCAGTTTCTTGAGTGGCTGGATACTAGTAATAATGTGAACTATAGACAGGAGTCCTGGGTGAATTGGTTGACTTTTAGTTGACCTTTTTTATCAATACATGATGGGAACATGAGATCTATTGCTTTGCTTGATAGCAGACTTCCCTTCCATAGATGGATTATACCATTATCAACCGTGCATCCTAGGCTACATTCTCGGATACGCCCCAGAATTCCCAAATCAATGAGTTCTAGATTGTAAATGGTCTTAATATGCTTACTTAATATACCACTACGCATGCAGCCATAGGCTACCACATTTCATTGATATCAGGCCATCAATCTTTTTAATCAACCCTACGTCACCTCCCATGCTTAGCTTAGTTGAAATGCCCTGTATAAAATTGAGTTACCTAACTGCCACTGGAGATGTATGGCCCGGTAGTGACGTTGAGTCAGGGTCGGAGTTCAGCCTTAACATATACGGTAGTGTAAGTATTTACTCCGAGGTCCGATCCTCAAAATTTTTCACCTCATGGAGATAATATTGATTGATATAAGCTAAGTTGTATCTTTTGAGGAATTTAGATATATTAATACTAGAAGACCAAGAGAAAATTATACAGGTTGGGAGCAAGTCAAGATGATAACTTGGGATAGCCCTAAGTAACCTAATCGGGGCTATCCAGGCTACCAGGAAAACTAGGTAGAGACAACACAACTAATTCAAAGTAGCTGTGCTTTTATTTTGTAGTTTTGGCAAATAACAAGTTCCCAACAGCTTCATGGAAAAGCAAGTGGGGTGTCTAGGCAGCCTTGTTTTACTCAACAAGATATAGATCGGACTTCAATTGCCAAGTTTCTACTCCGATATGGTACTTGATGAAGTATATATACCTCGTTCTTTACTTCCATCCTCTCCATACATGTTTTCTCGAATGAAAGGATCTTAGAAGTTAATCATATATTTAATTTGAGAAAGAGTATTCTACTTCTGTCATCCTCCTATATACCAATATGCCTTCAGTACTTCAAAACACCTTGGGCTACCTAAAAAAGAAGACGGAACCTTCACACGAAGTATAATTATCCACTCATATGCAATATCTGTGCTAATATATTATAAGAAGGAAAATACTTTGAAGTCCGATAGAGAAGATTCAGCCTCTCTGCTTTCGACAAAGGCGATTGAAAGCTCTGCTAAGTACAATCCAACACGAACATATGAAACTCATCCTGGAGCAAAATACAGTGAGTTTTGATCATTACTGGTAGTATGCTACTTTGCTAACATGCATACAGCCATGACGCAATATGTTGGGAGGGTTTGAGACTAATGATTGTACTGTGCGGTTGTTACGGTTAGGCTTGGATTCATACCTGGAAGGAGTTCATTAAAGCCTGGTTAAGATTTTAGTAGATTCATGACTAGTTAGTCAATATTAGTATATAATAATTCGCTATTCATTCCGTGGATCTGTTTACATTCTACCCGCCACACTTAACACCTCAACACTGCTAGCATGATATCATGATGACCTCTCTAGTTGGAGATACTGGACTCGATCGAGCATTAGTATGTACATACAATATCTCCTAACTAACGCATTAAATCTACGAATATAACCCTTGGAGAGTCAATCCATGCCCTATCCCGCTCAAAATGCCCGGCCATACAGTGGGTCTTCTATTTCCCTGCACCCCAACTGCAGAGCCAACTAACACGACTGTTCGCTTATAGGTTACCTTCCAACCACACACTTCAGATTCAGATAGGGACCAGTAAGTCAGCCTTTTCTTTTCAAGTCTGCGAAACTTTCTAACATTTGCTTGGACAATAGGCTAGCATGTCTCATTAAATCGGCCGGGGGAGAAATCACTCAGCACGGGACAGATAAAATGGAGTCAGTTAGCCGCGTTTTTCAGCCTGAGAAGTGTGAACTGATGGCTTGGTTTAGTTTCAACGTGCCAGATGACTTTGACCTGCATCTTATTACGAAGAACCTTGCTGTTGAAACAATGTCGGATCATCCGTAACGCTGAGTGAGAGATATTGTATAGTAGTAAGGCCTCTAAGACAGAATACTTAATCCTTCCTCCAGGACTTAGTTGCTTCTTAGTTGAATTCTAGGCCAGTTTACAGATCAGCTAGTGACGAATAGGATAAGTGAAGTGGACCAGTGATTTCAATGCTGTAGGGCCGGAGAACCCACCTGGCGTCAAGTTTAGTAGTCTTATTGCAATCATTATTACCTTGACATAATATAAGGCCTCTCTCTACGTCTTGGTTGGATGCTTCCATTACTTAGGTAAAGCTTTCTCAGCCACCCTCCCTTCGTATTGTATTCTCCATCTCCTAGAAGGCCAGGTTAAGCCGATTAAAAGAGCTTAATATATATTCCTATTACCTCCTCGATTTCTAGTCTACGGTTCATTTCTTCTATTATTTTAATCTGCCATTTATAATCCGCCTCTCTAGAATCCGTATTATTGTCTTTGCTGGCCGGTGGCGATAGATTCATAGGTGAGAACTCAATTTTTAATCTCCTGTTATTATTAATAGGTGTTAATAGAGCTCTAGATATGGTTGAATAAACCCTAAAAATATGAGTAGGTGGTAGATACGCCTGCTATAGCGCGTATGTGGGGAAAGAATAAGAAAGTTTTGACGTAGTTTATACGTTTGCCAAGTGCATCAACCACAGGAAAGTTGACCAACTTCAGAGCTTGATTGACCTCACTACATAACAGTCTTGGCAATATCTTCGTTCATCACGTCTATTGGAAAGGATACTAGCGCTACTCTTTACCTAGTGAGCTTATACGAGAACTTTAGCTGTTTTCGATTGCCACCATGAATGAAGCCAACCAACTGGCCTGTTTGGCCATTGTCATGTCCGGTCATGACGACTGGGATCAGCACCAAAGAAGTCTGTTCCAATGGCTGCAACGATATATAGAGTCGTTATGGCCACTTCGCTCTTGCGCGTGATCCAAATTGATCTCGGAGCTTGCCTTACATCGATAGGGCTCTATGCATTTCTACTGTACGAAATCGTTCATTCGAGTTCACTCACAACCGTTTTGCTCGGTGAATCTTGAAATACTACATCGCCTCAGTTTAATGCCTGCCTCCTTATCACTCTGCTGAATTTGGAAACCCAGGCTCAAATCAGCGATCATGGCTCCTCCAAAGTTCGCAGGGCTCACTGGACGCCCATTGTCATTGTTATTATCTTCGGTTGCAACTAATGGGTTCCTATTGTTCGGATACGATCGTAAGTTACTCGAAAACAGGTGGCATGACGCCGCCGAAGAATGCGGCTATTGACCAAGGTGGTAGAGGGGGTGATGTCGGGGATCATTTCTGATCCTGCGTTCAATAACATGTACACTGCGACCAAAGGTGATAATACGATGCAAGCCACTGTGACAGCAGTCTACGAAGTAGGTGAGTTAATTTTAACCTGATTTGGTGTCGTCGTCCATCGTCTGATAAAATACCTGCTGCTAGGTTGCCTCGTCGGTGCAATTTTTGCCCTGATAGCCGGCGAGCTGCTCGGCCGGCGCAGGATGGTCATGATCGGTGCGTCAGTGATGATTATCGGCGTGATTATTCAGGTCACCGCAATGCCGCATTCGATTCCACTCCTCCAGTTTATATTTGGTAGGGTGATTACTGGGATTGGTAACGGAATGAATACATCTACGATTCCGACCTACCAGGCCGAATGTTCGAAGACAAGTAATAGGGGTCTCTTGATTTGTATTGAAGGAGGTACCATTGCTATCGGAACATTAATTTCCTACTGGATCGACTTCGGCGCTCATTTTGGTCCACCTGATCTAGTATGGCGGTTCCCCATCGCCTTCCAAGTCGTGTTCGGCGTCTTTATCATCTGGGGTATGGCCATCTTACCAGAATCACCGCGGTATTTGATTGCCCACGATAAGATCAAAGAAGGCCAGACGGTTCTTGCGGCGCTAGCTGGCTGTGAAATTGATGACCACCATGTGGAGGTGGAGAAACAATTAGTAATTGATTCTATCCGAGCGTGAGTATCTAATCCGGACGAGTTTCTGTTTGATCGTTGTTGACAGGGAGACCAGATCAGGAGGCGAGCGAACCAGATTCCGCGACCTGCTCACAGGGGGTCCCTCGCAGCATTTCCGGCGCATGATAGTGGGAGCCTCATCGCAATTCTTCCAGCAGATCTCGGGCTGTAATGCAGTGATATACTACTTGCCAGTCCTCCTAGAACAATCAATCGGCCAGTCCCACAACTTTGCCCTCCTAATCGGCGGAATCAACATGATCTGCTACGCGATATTCGGAACGTTCTCATGGTTCTTCGTGGAGAAGATCGGCCGCCGTAAGCTATTCCTTGGTGGAAGCTATGGCCAATGCGCAGCTATGATCATTGTCTTCGGGTGCCTAATTCCTGGCGATGCTCAAAGCGCCAAGGGTGCCGTCTTCGGCCTCTTCCTCTACATGTGCTTCTTCGGTGCTACCTGGTTGCCTCTGCCCTGGCTCTATCCTGCCGAACTTTCCCCGATTAAAACTAGGCTAAGGCCAACGCGATTTCTACATGCAGTAACTGGACGTTCAACTTCACCGTAGTTATGATCACACCAGTTATGATCGCGCATATTCACTGGGGAACGTACTTGTTCTTCGCGGCATGGAACGCTTTTTTTATCCCAGTCATTTGGTTCTTCTACCCCGAAACAGCGGGTCGCAGTCTAGAAGAGATCGACTTGATCTTCGCGAAGGGCTATACGGAGAAAATGAGCTATGTTCGCGCCGCGAGGGAATTGCCTAGGCTATCTGAAGATGAAATCGAACAGAAAGCAGCCGAGTACGGGGTACTTGATCACCTGGAAAAAGCTGATAGGGCCGCCGAGCATGATCCTACTGCTGCTCCGCGGGTCGGAGGAACCGACCCATGATCAGACATTACGTTTCTATCTTACAGGGCGCTTTCATTACCTGGAGTTCAACTATATTAGCTAGTGTTATAAGAGGATCTACAGCTAGATAAGGAATTATAATACCTTAGGCAGCTAACAACTTAATAATTAGTACAAGCTGTCTTTCAGTTAGATAATGTAGTAGATAGTTATATTGATGATAGAACTAAACTACTACCTAGGTAATAATAACCCTGTCCCTGTAAAGAGAACCCAAATGCATCGTGACTCCGCGTGTTGACATGTCTACATACGGTCTACGAATTATAAATATGGTTAAGTGAAATCCTCTAGTAGAATAGAACAAGATATGTATTAAGCTATATGAACAAGTAAGCCAATATTTACCCAGTCATCAACGCCTTATGCAAATGAACCATGCTCAATAAGAAACAAAAGCAAACCAAAAGCAAATCATGAGCATATTATCGTATAATCATCTTCATCGTCATAAAGCACAAATCACCAACTTTTTATGTCCAATCCACGAAATGAGCTATGAATATTCATCCCGGTATAAGGACCTTACTCATAAAGATCCATATCACCGCTATCTTCCAATTCGGCAACAGCGTCATCCTCACTGTCGAGCATTTCTTCATCTTCCTCATCGGCAACGTCATGGTTTGGTAGAACGTCAATGCGACCATTATTCATGACCACGCGAGCGACTTCGCCATCTTTAATGCTTCCGCGCAGAATGAGAATCGCCATGCGATTGAGCACTTCTTTTTCGATGATACGGGCCAGCGGACGAGCACCATAAGCAGGAGAGTAACCTGATTCACCGAGATAATCCTTGACTTCCTCCGTGCACTCAATGACAACATTGCGGTCGTTTTCTTGGAGACGGCGCTGGACCTCATGAAGACGGAGGTCGACTATCTTCCGGATTTCTTTCTTAGTAAGACGGTTGAAGATAACAGTGCTGGAGATACGGTTGAGGAATTCAGGGAGGAAGTAATCGCGTAGTGCGCCCATGACCATTTCCCTGGTTTGGGGCTCGATTCGGCCATCTTTCGTTGTTGGGCGAGCTAGGTATTCGGCTCCAAGGTTGGAGGTCATGACAACAATACAGTTTCTTGCATCGACGATTCTGCCTTGTCCGTCCGTAATACGGCCGTCATCCATGAGTTGAAGGAGGACAGTAAGAACTTCCTTGGCGGCTTTCTCGACTTCGTCGAAGAGGAGAATGGAGAACGGACGGCGACGGAGGTTTTCTGTGAGTTGACCGCCGGCATCGTGGCCGACGTAGCCCGGTGGTGCGCCGATCATCCTGCTTAAAGAGTGGCGTTCCTGGTATTCGGACATGTCGAAGCGGATCATGGCCTTAGGGTCATCAAAGAGGAACTCGGCGAGTGCTTGGTAAGTAGGGTTTTACCAGTTCCGGATGGACCGCAGAAGAGGAAGCTTGGAGGAGAGTTGGGGTTGCTGAGTCCGGATCGTTGGAGTCGGATTGCGTTTGAGACGGAAGCAACAGCCTCCTTCTGGCCAACGACAAGTCTGCCAAGGTGCTTTTCCATGTTTAGCAGCTTATCCTTTTCAGTGGTCTTCAGTCTGGTGACTGGGATGCCAGTCCACCTGGCAACAATTTCATTGATTTGATCGGGCCCGACAGCATCAGCGAGAAGAGATTCTCCAGCTTCACCTTGGCGAGCACGACGTTCGGCGTCAGCGCTGGCCCTTTCGGCTTCGAGTCTCTCAATAAGGACCTTTGTTTCTGGGATAGCATAGTATTCCAGATCAGCAGCCACCTGAGTATCACCAGACCGCTCCGCTTCGTCTCTCTTAACCTTAAGCGAATCGAGCTTGATCTTGGCGTCCTGGATGTTCTTGCTGCGTGCCTTTTCGCTTTCGTACTTTTCTCGGAGTGGTCGTAATTCCTCGGCGACATTAGCAGCTTCGGCCTTGGCAACCTCCAAGCGAGCTTTGGAAGCTTCGTCCTTTTCACGTTCCAAAGCATGGATTTCAATCTGAAGTTGTCGGTGCTTTCTTTCCAAGGTGTCCAGTGCCTCTGGTTCAGACTCGCGGGTCACCCTAACCGCCGCCGCAGCTTCATCGATCAAATCAACGGCCGAATCAGGGAGTCGACGGGCAGTAAGGTAGCGGGAGGCGAGGTTGGCAGCAGAGACAATCGCCGCGTCCAGGATGTTGACACCGTGGTGAACTTCGTACTTTTCCTTCAAACCACGCAGAATGGAAATAGTCTCCGAAATAGTCGGTTCTTTGACCAGGACTTGCTGGAATCGTCGTTCGAAAGCTTGGTCCTTCTCGATGTACTTTCGGTATTCGCCCAAGGTGGTAGCGCCGATACAGTGGAGCTGGCCTCTGGCGAGCATAGGCTTCAAGAGATTGGCAGCATCCATTCCACCTTCACCACTGGTGCCGGCACCCATCAGAAGATGGATCTCATCAACAAACAGAATGATCATGTCCTTGGATTCTTCGATCTCCTTGAGGACAGCCTTCATTCTCTCTTCGAATTCTCCACGATACTTACTTCCGGCGACCAGAGCACCAACATCAAGGGAGAGGAGCTTGCATTGAGCAAGATTGGCGGGAATATCGGCGTTCACAATCCGACGAGCCAATCCTTCGGCAATGGTAGTCTTACCAACACCAGGTTCACCAATGAGGACAGGGTTGTTCTTTGTGCGTCGACTGAGAATACGAATAACCCGACGAATTTCCTCCTCACGACCAATCACAGGATCAATCTTACCCTCTCTCGCCAAACCCGTTAAGTCGATTGTAAATTTCTGGAGATTCTCCGACTCGCTCTCTGAGTCGGCCGTTTTCGAGTCAACTCGCCTCGTTCCTCGAATTTGTTGAACGGCAGAATCGATAAGTTTAACATTTGGGATATTCGAATCGGCGAGAGCACGCTGGACCTGCGAATCTTGGGCCACAGCCAGAATCAAATGATCGATCGCAACAAAGCTGTCCTTTTGTGTCTTTGACAGATCGGTAGCGGAGCGAATGACCTTAGACAAGGCAGGAGAGATGCTAACAGATTCCGGAGGCGGGTCTTGACTAGGTAGACGGACCAGCAACTTCATGAGGGCCCGATCGAGGAGTTGAGGATCACCATGGGCACGTTCAACGACTTGATAGAAGAGAGGATGGGTAGCCGCCTGGTGAGAAGGATGGGAAGGGGCTTGCTGGTCTTTCGATTCATCGGGAGAGGGATTGAGGAGAGCAACTGCAAGGTGAACAGGGAGGATCTGAGAATGAGAGTATTGTTCAGCTAGATGGTTAGAATCTAGCAAGGCCTGGTTGGCCCTGTCCGTAAACTGAGCCCCGCTCATTGGGACTGTTGAGTTAGAACTGCAGAAATGAAGGGATTACTGGATTGAAAGAATGGATAACCAGTAAGAGAAGACAATTGAGAGTGCGAGGAATTGAGTTGAAGAAGCAAAGGAAAACAAAGAGAGGAAGCGAGTAGATATCCAAAACCGGTTGGGAACTCCAGAATCTCCTCCGTCTTTCATGACGCCATGACCGCCTTCCACCGCCTTCTAGAATCTGCCACTTGCTACGGTCACCTGATTCAAGTGCACAACTATTTATCCATGTCCTGTACCCCATATGACTAATCATCAGAATTTATGCATTCGTCGATCGTAGATGCTTGTTGTCCTAACGCAGGTACTAGATGATATTGCTTGATACCTAGCTAGGTATATTCCTATACTTTATCATGATTACCTAGATTATCGAGAGTGAAGGAACACGTATTGTGAATAGGCCTTGACCAATCTAGGTATACAGGCTGTCAATGACTTGACTTATGCCATCGGACAAGGTCACATTCCAGAGCTATAATCAGTTCGAGCTGCCTAGCTCTGGGCTTCTCAAAATGCATGCGAGTATTGCGGGTATTCTACATGACTCGGGTAAAGAGAAGGAGATTGGAGGTCTGATTGTATGGCTGTCCATCTCGACATGGAGAATACATCCTAGGCAAGCGTTGTAGAAGGTAAGTAGTTTTACTTTGATGTAAATGAAATATAGTATTCGCAAACAGCGATAGAAATAATAGAATCATTCTAGAATTATTTTGCATTATATTCATACACTTAACTTGGGAACGTAATACACACTTCATAGAGTCCAGGCAGAATAGAATTGGGGCTTATATCCCCGCTGATAAACTCAGTCCAAACCCGCAAAAGGCCAGAATGTCAACAACTTAAACAACTTAAGACGGTCCCTTATAAACCTACTTGACTTGACGGTCAGGCTTTTAATAATTTATGACAATAAAATAATAATAATAATAATAATTTGCAGTATTGTCCCTATCTGTTTCTCTATCCTCCCCCTACGACCCTCTATTAACGAGTGACGTAGACCAAAGCAGTGCCATCCCCATAACAAATAATAATCTAGCCTCATATCCACTTGTTATACCAGATAGAAGCCCCATTTAACCCCGAGGTCCAAAATAGAACGGGATACCCAGAACGGTATAGGTAGAACTAGCAATCAAAGGCAGTAGTCAAAGATATCATTCATAGAAACATACAACCCCACGCTGATACGTTAATTCCCGGGTTCAGGCGCGATCTAGACTCTGATTTGACGCATGCAAGGGTGTACCCGGGATCATCCAGATATTCCACCCATGAGAAGGGAGTTTGAAGGAGTTTAGCCATGAGATGAATACGGAAGGTCAACCAACCATGACGTCACGAGTTCCTGTTCTCGAAAACTAAAAACCAGATTGTCAACATTTCCGAAGAATTAACTCCCTTGGGCCGTGGCTCAGGGACTGGACTGGCTGTCCACTTGGTCTTGGGTGTATGCGCGATATACTGTTGGCCTGGGTGGTAGGGGAACGGATCCAGCAGGATGCATGATGGAGGGTATGTATGGGGGGAAGCTGATAATCTAGATGGATAGTTGCTGTCAGAGACGGGAAGATCGAGGTTGGCCTTGACCTTGCCCTTGGTAGATCGTAATCTCTTTCGCATGTGTCGTCTGTGCCTCGTCTGAGTTGCATATCACGTCACTGTCCACGTCCGACCCATACCTTCCTAATCCTTCCATTTCCATGGATCTCTCTGCTGTCTGATCTGTGCCCCTCTTCGTTCGACCTTCCTATAAATCCGTTGTGATCGCTATTCCCCTGGCTCTTCTTCCCCTCATCACTTACTTCGCTTTCGGATTTATCACTCTGATTGATTGATTGCTACTGTACCTACCAAATATCATTTGCCCTGAGGGGGAACCAAACCGACACCAGAGGTGAAATATCCCTGGCAATATATCCTCATTTCAATCACTCTTACCTTACCTTAATCCACTTACAAAGTCATACTCCCGAATAAACGACCCGTATAGCAAGATGTCCCAGAAACCCATCTTTGTTGCTACGCATCCTCGAGCTTGCTCCACGGCTTTTGAGCGGGTGAGTCCTACCCCCCTATATCAACCCGATTAATTCAGCCCTCTGACAAAATGACAGGTCTTCATGACCCAGCGGGACACCATCCAATGTGTCCACGAGCCATTTGGTGACGCCTTCTACTACGGACCGGAGAGGCTGAGCAAGAGATTCGCGGATGATGAACAAACCCGTATTGAGAGCGGTTTCAGCCAGTCTACTTTCAAGACCGTTCTGGATAGAATTGAGCGTGAAGCTTCTGAGGTCCGACCCTTTCTTTGCGAGTGATGTTCCGTTCCGTTCCGCTTTGTTTCTTCTTGCCATTTTTGTTGTTTCCTCGTATTATTTCTTCTAGTCGATCCGAGACTGGCTTGAAGCCTGCTATTGCACTTCCCCTGTCATCCATATCATACCTTCATAACATGGGTTCATCCCTTGATGCACTTCCTGCCCCATGTACCCATAGAGTCATCTGCCATATCCACGAAACCAGAAGATGAGGTCTCGCCCGTCTCAATTCCATGAAGACACCAGACCTGCATAAGTTCAGATCGTGAAAATGAGACAGATGCTTACCTTCCAGCAGGGAAAACGTCTATTCATCAAGGATATCACCTACTACCTTCTGCCTCCCGACCACCAACCGGTTAGCATCGCGCCATCGCTAAATAGAATCAAGCGTGGCGTCGGCACCGACGCTCAAACCAACGGTGCGCACCAGGCCAACGGCGTGCATGTAAACGGTCACGCCAATGGCCACTCCGAGGCGGTGGCGAACGGGGTGAACGGAGTGAACGGGCACGCCCAGAATGGCGTCAATGGAATAAACGGCCATACCAATGGCGTCGCCATCAACGGTGCAGCGAAAGACCCGTACCCGTACGACACCGCCCCCGAACCGGGTAATCCGACCGTGATGCCGAAGGAAATCATGGAGCGATTCCATTTTGCCTTCCTCATCCGTGATCCGCATTACGCCGTCCCCTCATACTACCGGTGCACAATACCGCCCCTAGACGACACGACGGGCTTCTATGAGTATTACCCCTCGGAAGCAGGGTACGACGAACTCCGTCGTACATTCGAATACCTCCGACAATGTCGACTCGTTGGACCGAAACTCGCAACGAGAGAAGGTGAATTCGTCGATGAAGTCGATGGAGTGCTCAAACCCGTTAAGGGCAGAACCAAGAACACGGCGTATGATTCTGGCGTCGATATCTGCGTTGTAGATGCAGATGAGATGCTTCATAATCCCGGTCCGACCATGGAGGCGTTCTGTAAGAGTGTAGGGATTGAGTATAATCCCAGTATGCTGAATTGGGATACGGAGGAGGATCATCGATTTGCCTGTGAGGCGTTTGAGAAGTGGTATGGGTTCCATAATGATGTTATTGATTCCAAGGCGTTGAATCCTAAGCCGGTAGTAAGTCAGCCTTTTTGCCCTCTCTCTTAACTGCCTAGGAAACAAGGAATAAGCTGACGAGTATAGAACGGCCATACCAAAACAGAAGAAGAGTTCGACGAAGAATGGCGCCGGAAATATGGAGATGAGGCTGCCGCCTTGATCCGTAAGACTGTCGACGAGAACATGGAGGATTACTTGTATCTCAAGCAATTTACCATTAGGGTGTAGTTGAATGAATCGAGTGGAAGGAAAGGAAGGAGGATTGAAGCGGGGAATGGACTGTTTTAGTACGATCGATATTCTTATGACGACCACCACTTTGATGATCGCATTTTAACTTTGATGACGCCATTTTCGTGATTCGTTTGCTTGATGATCTGATTTTGATCGCTGATGAGTTGATTCGAGTGTAGGGAGGTTGGTTCTAAGTTCTTTCGTTGACTACGTGTACTGCTAGCTGCGTTCGTACCAAATTGACGGTGCTTGATCCCCACACTCGGCTGTGAGATACTGGAGTAGATCTAGTGTGATATTCAATCTCCGAAGTAGTGCATCATTGTACTATACATCCATCGTTAAACCAAGTGATCATTCCTGAAACAGACTGTCATCCATTCATCATGCGATCTTCTGTTTGGAACTCGACCCAATGCCTGGATCCATCGAGATATCCTAACAGTTAGGTCATAGACCAGAAACGAAACCAGAAACAATCACACCGCACTATATCCACCTCTTGACCCTGTCCCTTGAAGCGTGTTGACTACCCGTCTGAACCAGTCTTGGAGGATATAAGGAATATCGCGGATGGTGTCTCCATGAGGCAAAAGATCCCAACCACGAGCTCCATAGCGGTTGTAGTTCAGCCACGACCCGAAAATAAGGTATGCTGAGACGCAGAGGAACAGGCTGGTGTTGTCAGTCTAGTGTCTGGGTGGCGGATTGTATAAAGGGAACGACAGAACTTACATAATGATAAACCAAGTAAAAAATCCCCAATGCCCTCCAGATGATTTCCCCTTGTTATCACTGAGATAATCGTCGCAAGAGTACTTTGTCCTCCAGTCCAGTTTAAGGATGTACGTGTTATCATCACCAGGTCCGAAACTCGTGAATTGGAGACTCCGCGACGAATCCCCTCCTTCGTCAGACCCGCTATCCTCTCTCTTTTGCAACGCTGTAAAGCTTCTTCGTTCGGGGTTCTCGGTCTCCTCCTGACTCTGCAATCCTTCTAATCCCGACCGCTCAGGATCGCACTTGAATTCGATAACCGCGCCAGCGCGCTTCTTCTCCTTCTTATCAGTTATATACTCACCACCCCACAACTTCACCATAAGGCCCTCCCGGCTCGAATCGAGTTTCTTCAACCGTGTAATTTCAGGGTCTTTCGTCCCATAACCCATATGATCAAGACCAACGATCGGAAACGCGACATCGTTTTCCTCGCTTCCGTCAACAGCTTTCGTGGATTTAAACCCACAGACTACATCATCAGCTATCTTCTTTAATCAGGTCAAAGAGTGAGCGTACTATTCTTTGACGTCCCGCACTTTAGGCCATTCCGCATCGACGCCCCTCTCAGAATATTGCATATATTCAACACATAGGTTGTGTTGGTAATGTATTCTTCTGTCTCATCAACATGGTATAACGAGTGGACTCCGCCCAGGTCGCTGAGGTCGTACTTATACCCGTCGGCGTTGACATGGGCGCAATCGAAACCGGTAGCGGTGACGAGGGTTGGAAGGAGGCAGAGGAGGGGGGAGAGGGTTGGTTGTATTCGCATGTTGATAGGAAGTTTCCGGGGTGAGGCTGGTGAGGTGTAGGAAGGAGGAAGTAGATGCTAGGTGTTCCGGTGGATAAACACAGATCGACTTGCCTACCGCCAACTGGGCGGTGGAATAAGCTGTGTTTAAGATACCAACAGGGAAGACTCAGATTCACGACAGGATTGAAGCTGTCAATACTAAAGGAACTAGTTGAGATCGGAGTGAAGAAGATATAATGAAACAGAGTATTTGTCAAGGGCAAAGAAGCTTAGATGAGGAGGTCGATCAGGTGACTCGGGGGATGATGATGTCACCTGAACGATGACTTTGTATAGAAATTGTTCTACTGACATTCTAACAATAATAAATAGGTATTATAGGATAGATCTATTGTTTCTATACAATTGAGTAACACTTAAAGATACTGCCTAATACTCTGTAAGTGTAAAGTGAGTAGAGCCAAAACATCAGGCATAACAATAAAAAAGCCCAAACGCCCAATCCAAGCCCTTAAGAAAACAAGCAAATCGAGCAGGCACCAGCAAAAGCCTACATTGCAATATAAAAATCCCAAGACAAAAAAAGCCCACTCTGAACTTGGCATCTGTGCACACTTCAAAGGTACTATCAATCAATCATGATCCCGCACAGACCACCTCACCACATCAACCTCCATCATCTATCTCTCCCTCAAAAATCTATAGACACCCCAAATAAACCAGCAAAATGATCCAACATCGCATGGTACTCCCTCTTTCACTCCTCTTGTTGGATTATCAGAACACGTACTGATTCTGTACATGCAGCTCTCAAAAGAAGACGAAGCCTCAGCAGGCGAGGAGAATGAAGTCCGCCGTGAGGACCAGGAGAAGATCAATCGCTTTAGTAGATTACACCAGAGAGAACTTGTTCTTGAGGAGTTGTTGAAGGGGAAGAAGGTACCTCTCTCCATTATCCTCGCTGCTCTCTTCTTCCTTCCGGGGTTTCCTGGATGACAGCGAGTGTCATCCATAAGTCCACGTATGATCAATAATGGAAGAGACATCATGCTAACCAAAATCTTATCCTGTAAAGAAAGACAAAGAAGACCTCGAAGAAGTATCCACCGAACTTGAACTAGCTGATGAAGATGAGTTGGTTCCGTAAGTCTTTCTCCATCCTAACCCCCAGTTTTCCCAACCCCTATTCGTCCCATTCGATCAATCCAATCTAACATAAAAAGATACAAAATCGGCGACACATTCATCAATCTCCCACTATCAGAAGCCCAGTCTCTCCTCTCAACCTCAACAGAAGAGATAGATGCCGAGGTGAGCAAACTCGAGGACTCAATGGGCGATCTGAAGGAGGAGTTGCAGAAGTTGAAGGCTGCGCTTTATGCCCGGTTTGGGAGGAGTATTAACCTTGAGGCTTGAATATTTTTTTTTTTTTTTTGTTACTTTTATTTGGTATGAATGGACGAGGATATGAAGGGAGGGAA
>MVGC01000104.1:0-60892 GCA_003589665.1 Aspergillus sclerotialis
GTGGGTGTATATATGTTGGTTTGGTCGCTCTATGGATATTCATGCGCTGGGTGGGTGTGAACTGTTAAGGGGAGGTGCTGATATTGGTGGCATTCGGTTGGGTTGGAAAGCTGACTGAGGATGGCTATGCGGTATATGGGAAGGTAAATGATGGGATATATTTATGGTATTGATTGGGTGGATGGTCTGAAGGGTACTAGATGGGATTGATGGATAAAATTGGAAGAATTTGTATATCCATTTGTATTTTTGCATTGTGTATAATAGATTCATGAGCGATGACTTGATTGTTCTTGTTTAACTTCTCTATGGCATTTGTCAATTCTGATAGATGGGTGGTGGACGAGAACGAGACCATGTTCGAGTGCTCAAGCTCGTGTTATACCTGAGTATGTGTCGCATGGATTCGGTATTTCTGGCTTGATATGTCGATGTCCCAAGTAAGATCATATGTTTTTGACCGTCATGGGAGATCTCCATGGACGTTGTCATGGCTGCGTCCATAACCTAGTGCAGTGGCACTGTAGGCTGTCCAAGACGAGGACTGTACCTAGGTAGAGACTGAATCATTCCTTCAGCAGACCAGTCAGATGGGTGGTTCGTAAATATAGAGAAATTGCCCATGCCAACTTCAACCCGTCAACTGAACACGCTCCATCTGTCGCATAAGCGTAGTACTACTCTCTTCATCCTCCATACCAACACCAACCTCAATAGCAGTCTTAGGGCGATTCTTATTCAAGCCTCTAGAAGCGCGCAGGCCTTGCAAATGTGCTGACTGGAAATATATCCACATCGCTCGCATTTGCGCATAGTCTGCGTCTTCACCTTCTTTTGCGGATTCCGCTTCAACGGAACAGCTCCCGTCTGCACATCGGCCAGTTTAATCTCGATCTCTCTCGATCCAGCCGCTTCATCTTCAGCCAGTTTCTTCTCCATCTCCGCCATTTCTCCACCGCTCGACCGACCGTTCTGACTCCCACATCCACCAGCAGGCTCCTCCTCAGCCGCCGGTCCCTTCTTCCCACTAACCTCCGGGGGTACCATCTGCGCCATGTCCTCCCCACTCTTAACGATATCCAAAATTGAACTCGGTCTTATCTTCTCCAAATCCTTGATCAGCGTCCGCGCACTTCCTCTAAACGCCTCAGGCGAATAGATACACTCGGTAGAGAAATAATCCAACTTCTTATGATGCGCATACAGCACAATCTCCTTCTCATACGCATACTTCAACGGCTTGCTGCGTTTAATATCCGACGCATCAGAACCCGTAACAATACTCGTTCCCCTCGATAGTCGCGGCACATCTCCACGCAGTAGGTTCATCATAACAGTCTCAGCAACATCATCCGCATTATGTCCCGTAACAACATGCTTTATACCAAGTCTCGCTGCGCCCCGATCAAGCGCCTGTCGTCGAAATACCCCGCAATAAGTACAGTTCCCCTTCTTCCCAATCTGCGCGACAACCTGGTCCATCGTCCATCCGTATAACTCGCCGTACCCCACTATCTCAAGTGGCATGTCGTATTGCACCGAGTTTCGCTTTACAGTCTCTAAACTGTCGTCTCGGTACCCTTTGATACCCTCGTCGATCGAGAGGAGACATAAGTCGAGACCGTAGCTGTAGCGCTCGTTGAGTGTTTTCAAGACTGAGGCGAGAACAGTACTGTCTTTTCCGCCGCTTGCGCCGATTGCGACTCGTTCGCCGGGGTAGAAGAGGGACGTGGAAGTGATCGTCTCGTGGACTTCGGTTTCGAAGATCGTGAGGAAGCAGGTCCGGCACAGTTTGGAACGGTCCTTTGGGCGTATTATCACTGCTCGTGTCGCCTGGCAGTTGAAACAGAGGGAGGGAGGCATTTTGACGGTGGGTTGTTTGTTGTTGAGTGTTGGTTGACTTCTTCACTTTCTTCTGATTGTGGTTACAGATTTGTAGTGGGGAGATAATGCTTATGTCAGCATTTTTTTGATAAAGATTTTAATGTCTGCCGCAAAGAACGAAATAAAATGGATTATTTTCATGGTCTATTATTTTATTTCCTCTAGTGTTTAAGTACAGATCATAGCATATACCCAGAATGCCAAACAGGGTGTGACCTTACCCCCTAACTCATAACTGTTTATAGTACAACCCAATCTTATACAAGCTCCAAAATTATATCCATCCATTACAGCTTCATCTTCAACAAATTGCTGATCATCTCCCGGCCCGTAATCCTAGTCGTAGCCCACAATGTCGGGAAGTCAAGAGTGCTCGAGAAGGTATCGGCGTAGCCGAAGAACAGCATGGGAGGAATCCAGCCACGAGCATACTCGAGAGCAAAGCAGGACGACTCCATCTTGTACTGCTTGACCTCACCGCGACGGAGGTGGTGAACGGAACCGGGTGGGTAGACCTCGGGCTCGAATTCGCCGGGAACGTAGGCGAGTTGCGTGCCGTGGAGGATGTTGAAGTAGTCGTCGGCTGTATGGCGGCCGGTGTGGCCCTCAGTTCCAATTGCGGTGCCTGATATGGTATTAGAAGGGTTTAGAGGGGAGCCAAGGGGAGGGAAACTCACCGAAGACAATCAAGTACTCCGTGATACCTAAGTAGAGTGTGTTATTGGGATTATCCAAAGAACCAGCGAGAATAGCACAGGTCCTGCCAAATAGCTGGAGGGAACTCACTCGCATGAATAATGTACATAGCACCCATCGCACCGCCGGCGTTATTGAAAACCCATTCCTCCTCCGTGTTCACATAGGTACTGGGTACAGACTGTTCCAGCTCCTTGACAATGTAATTGACCATGCTGCGGGTGTCATTGCCATGATTGCTGACCGCACGCTGGGAGATCTGATGCAATTGTTCCTGGTCAAAGATGTAGAATTGATCCAGACGCGCATCAAGGTAGCTGTAAAGCGCGGAGAAAAGCGCCAGGAAGGCAGCTAGGAAACCGAGGGTCCGCATGGAGAAGCAGCAGCAGCAGGACTTGGAGGATTGCTGGCGGGAGGAGGAGGAAGATTTGGATGGCATTTTGGAGGAGGGAATTGGAGCGAAAGGAAAGAATGAAAAGAAGAAAGAGGGTTGAAATATCTGGGGAAAAAGAAATAAATTCATGGGTTTGTTGATCTCCAATTCTTGGCTCTCGGGGATTTCCATTTCCGCTCAGCCCATTATTCCTTTTCTTCCTACTTACCTGCAGGCTACTGCCAATCAGCTATTTTGATTCATCAGCAGACCGAATCTGTTATTCTAAAATGCAGTGATCTATGACATTAGATAGGGTGACTTTGCAATGACAGCCCAATTCCGCACTTCAAAATGCTGCTCTTGACCATCAACACAGTGACTGACCATTCTATACACTAACGCCCGAACGATCCTAGCATGGCATTAGGAACGATTTGGAATCCAATGGTTCACTTGTACAGCAATTCCTACTTTTCAATATAATTGGCCAGCAGCCAAGACACCAAATGGGGGCCCAAACAGTCAGCCTCGTTAGAAACACACTAACCAGCTAAATGCCAATTAATTCAGGATGTCTGTTGTGAAACTACTCTGGGGTACCTAACCTGCAGCTTAGCTGGACGACCTTTTGTCGAATGGTTTCTGCTCTAGGGGTTGATGGTACTTGAGTCCAGATGGAAGACTTGAACAGACGGTGGAATCGATATTATTCTTATGGGCCGAGATTTCCGTGAAATTCAGAAAAGATGGTCTATCCTTTTCATCGCATCGTTCTCGGGATATGTATTGCTTTCTTCGTCGTACTCTTTGTGTTCTGGGTTTTCTTGGAAAGGACAGTACCACTTGGGCTTTCTTTCACCCGCCCTGTCTCAGTGGCCTCGGGGGACCACTTTTGCAACTTACCAGCCGATGTGTTGGTTGTCGTGCAGACTACCGCCAGAGCTGTATACGAGACACTACCTGTACAACTTCTCGCCTCGCCACAATGCGACAGGAACATCCTCATTTTCTCCGATCTGGCTCAAAAGTTGGGACCGTATCGAGTCCACGATGTCTTAGCTGAAGTGTCTGAAGAAGTCAGAAGCAATAGCAGTGCCTTCGACTATTATCGAAAATTGCAAGAATACCAAGCAACTGGCCAGGATATTCGTACCTTTCTCAACGATTCCAGCGAAGCAGAACGTAACCTCGAACGGTATAAATCCATCCCAATGCTGAAAAAGGCATGGTCTATGCGCCCTGGATATGACTGGTATATGTTCATCGGAGCGGATACATACTTATTCCAAAAGAATTTAGCATTGTGGCTAGAGAGGCTGAACCCGTCTAAACCATGGTATCTGGGTTCACCAGTCTATTCAGGCAACGAAACAGCAGCACACAGTGGGAGTGGGATTATTCTATCTCGCGCGGCGATGTCCAAGGGCCTAGACAGCGACCCGGATATTGTAATGGGATATTATGAGCTTGCTCAACAAGGATATTCTGGGGATTACCTTATTATGAAAGCACTTCAGCAGGAGGGCATACCAATTCATAACGCTTGGCCAATGCTTCAGTACGAAACAAAGAACACGATGCACTTTGGGCCTAGGCCGGATAGTAGAAGGCCGCATTGGTGCCAGCCGCTAGTCACCATACGAGCGACACCAGAAGACGTGGATAGTATCCGACAATTTGAGCGGCACTGGCAACATAAGGACACCACAGTTAGCCTTCCTCTCTGACCCTAGAATAACCAACTAACTTTGCCAACTCAGAACCCTATCTTACTATCCGACGCATTCGATGCCTTTATAAGCATGCACCTAACGTCCGAACAAGACGACTGGGATAACTTATCCAGCGACCTGATTTTCCGTGACTCCGGTCTCCAAAGCGAGAATCATATACCAGAAGGCAAAATGACAACTGCTCAAAAAGTAGCTTATTCATCCTTTGAAAAATGTAGAATAGCATGCGAACAGCATGAACGATGCTTACAGTTTGTACATTACGCTCAGACATGTGGCATCTCGTTCTCGTACCGACTGGGTACGAAGAGGGACCCTGCGGATGGGGTAAGGTATAAATCCGGGTGGGATTTGGCCAGGATTGGATATAGCCAGGATGATATGCCATGCATTTCGACAGCCTGGATGTGATACGATATTATTTGGCTTCATGTAGGGTGTGGTATGGTCTCAATTTGGTAATGCAAAATCGCATGGATATCCAGCTGATAGATACTTGTGACAGGAGTATTGAGCATAACATTTGGTGATAGATCATAATCTGGGAAACTAAATGTCTTACACCTTTTAATGGTGTTTAGCATAAATAAACCCCAGTATTACCCTAAAGAGTTCTGAAGGATGTCGATCCGTCTCAAATTGAGTACTAGCCCTAAAAAGTCCACCAGTAACTGAACTCCAACGATAAAGCAGCACGTTCCAGGCCACCCAAGTCAATGTCAAACATTACTTAGGCTGTTATAAATTTAACCTTATTTCCTGACGAAAGATAACAAGGGGCATAACTAACGGACTAATTATCTACAAGTGAACGGAGGAATTGCCGTGCTGAGAGGGTAAAGCATATACTAGAACACAGTAGTATAAAACCCCATAAAACACCTCCCGAGTAAATAAATCGATCAGCAAAATCACTTCTCTAAACCCTTCACTCTCAAATACAAGAAAATGAAACTCACAACCCTCCTCCCACTCATCCCCCTTCTCACAACCCTCCCGACAACCTGGGCCAGTCCAACCAAATCCCTAACACGTCGCGCAGACTCCTGCGAGCAATGGGCAACAACCACAACGGGCCCATACATAGTTTATAACAACCTATGGGGTCAGGACTCTGCAACTTCGGGGAAACAATGCACGGGCATCGACTCGGTATCTGGCGATACTATCTCGTGGCATACGACGTGGAGCTGGGAGGGAGCGTCAAGCTCGGTGAAGAGCTTTGCTAATGCTGCGTTGCAATTTACTCCGAAGAAGCTGTCCGAGGTCAATAGTTTGAAGACCGGGTGGGAGTGGAGGTTTGTCTTATCTCGTTCTGTTTTATCTCATCGGGAAATAGGACTAACAAATAAACCAGCTACACTGGCACCTCCCTAACCGCAAACGTAGCCTACGATCTCTTCCTTTCCAGCACAGCCTCAGGATCCGCCGAATACGAGATCATGATCTGGCTTGCGGCCCTAGGCGGCGCGGGACCTATCTCCTCCACCGGAAGCCCTATCGCGAATGTGAATATTGCTGGCGTGAGCTGGGATCTGTACAACGGGATGAATGGAGATATGAATGTGTTTAGCTTCGTCGCTGGAAGTAGGGCGGAGAGCTTTGAGGGGGACCTAGTGGAATTCTTTGATTATTTGGAGAAGGAACAGAATGTTGATAAGGGCCTGTTTTTGACAGATGTGCAGGCTGGGACGGAGCCTTTTACGGGACAGGACGCCAAACTTACTGTCAAGAGTTATGTAGCTACGGTTGCTTAGAGTAGGTAGAAGGGAGAGATGTACGAAGGGTACCGAGCTGGTCTCGAGCTTTTGATGGAGGATTGGCTTGTTATTACTTGAATCAGAGTCATGTCGTAAATCATAAGCATTTATGCCCAAAGGTTTGATCCTTCAGTGAGTAGTAATCAGGTAACCTGGTAAAGGGAATGGCAATGGCTGAACTACTCCAATTTCACATGTTTCTGAATATACTCCTCCAGTGTAGTCAATCTTCCGCGAGCATTCTTCACAGCCCATTCAACTTCTTCCTTAGTCTCAGGTCCGTAGTATCCAAAGTCTTGGTAAAAGAGGAACATATTGACATAAACATCCGCGGTGGCAGGCAGGAAGAACTCTCTGAATTTGGCTTCAGGGATTTGAACGTATTTGACCGTCTTGCCGGTAGCCTTCGACATTGTCTCCGTAACGTACTCAAACGAACGAAGTTCAGACGACACAGTGAAAAACTTTCCCTGGTACTTGTCAGGCTCTGCAAGAATAGGCGCCACGAATTTGCCGAAGTCTCCTTTGGTATCGATCTAGGGAAATATAGTATCCGGAGTATGGATGTTGTAAATAGCGTAGCTGCCATCATCGACAGGACGAGGCGCGAAAAGGTCGTCGAAGTTCTGCATAAAAGATCCCGGCGCCACGAATGCACTTTTGATGGGCAATCCCCGAATATACTGGTCCACCTCGTACTTCATGTCGAAATGATCGACGGGGTATTTGCCCCCAGAGATTTCGGCAGCGCTGTATTGAGTGCTGTAAATAATGTATTGTGCGCCAGCAGAGACGGCTGCGTCTGCAACCGCTTTACCCTGACGCACTTCCAACGTTCTACCCTGGGGGTGTCCGATGGTCGTGTTTGTCATCAGGAAGACTGTATGAGCATCTTGCAGGGAAGCGTGGATGGTCTCTTCATGATCGAAGTCTCCTTGAACAACCTCTACACCTTCCTCTTTCATTGCCATGGCTGCAGGTTTGGAGGTGTCCCGAGTGACGGTGCGGACTTTGTACTGCTTTGACAGCTCAGGGTCTGTGATGACGGCATTGACCACGGAGGAGCCTTGGTTGCCGGTGGCACCGAGAACGACAAGAAGGTGGGCCATAGTAGATGTCGAGGCTTGAGACTCGGTTTGGTGTTCTGTATCTTTGGGAGGAAAGGAGGGTGATTTATACCTGCTTCGCTCCGAACTTAACCATAGCTCGAAATTAGCTACACCAATCATCAATTAAGTCAGCCAGAGTGGAAGAAATTATACGAGAAAGAATGGTAATCAAGTCATGTTAGCTATTGTAGAGGCCTAGACAACAGGAGAATGCCGGAATAGGAAGAATAACACGAGGTAGGTGTGCTGAGGACAGCCTCGGTTTGAGTCCAGGACCAGCGACCAACAAATGGATTTTGGGGAGGCCATATCTATCAATACTGTCAGTCATTTATGAGCTCTTGTCTTGCAAATAAAGGAATACTCACAGCAGGAGTCCAGTTCACCCGTAACTCAGGCATGGATGCGTTGGCGCTCGTAATCGCAACATTTACTACAAAGAGAGTCGTGTCTAGAACCAGTCCAATATCAGACACCCAGCCAGCCAGGACTCATAGTCAGAGAAATACCCAGCTATATAGATATAGCCAAGAGTCTAAATAGACTGCTGTACCTGGAAGTAAATGTCAAGTTCCAATGATCGGAAAGT
This sequence comes from Aspergillus sclerotialis, assembly GCA_003589665.1. NCBI lineage: Eukaryota > Fungi > Ascomycota > Eurotiomycetes > Eurotiales > Aspergillaceae > Aspergillus > Aspergillus sclerotialis. Next base: position 8,148 of record MVGC01000104.1, read on the forward strand.
GCCGAGAGAACCAAGATGCCGAGGCCATTACGTAAAAAAAAAAACAAGATTACATACCGGATACGAAGCTCCGGCCAAGTAGCCCTAAATGTCTTGGAAGCTGCCCTATCGGAGGGCTGACAGGCGAGGATATTAATAGTTTCTACTATACTAGGAGTATTCCGGAACATACAAGAGTATACAAGATGTATTTTGCCTTCGTCATGAGCCTGAGCGCGGGGTAATTGCGTACTTAAGGCGCTTTTGCTTTTGTCTTACTCTCTTTTCCTTCTTTCCTCCTCTCTTCTCTCCTACAACCAGTTATTCACTCGCCTACCCAGCTCTCAATAACCAATCTACAGACTCTCTCATAACCTAATAATTTCAGAATGGTTTTCGGCTGGGGTTAGCCTACCCCCTCATCAATCACTAGTCTCCCAAGCTTACTTTACTGCCCTAGGTGATTCCGAAGATGCCCACCGCCAGGTCTACGGTGGCAAGGAGCACGAAGCCAAATTCTCCCACGAGCTTCTCGCCGGTGCTGCCTCCTTTGAAGCCATGAAGTTGTTTGAAGACCACCAGCGCAAGGAGGGTAAGCTACCTCTCCCATTCACCTACCATACCCCCTTCCCTCGCCACCCATAACCTATCCTCCTATAGTAGAAACAAACTGACAACCCCAGGTAAATCTGTCAACCACGCCTTTGCCAAAGAAATGATTGCCGGTTTGGTAGGAAGCCAGATTGACAGGCTCGCCGAGACCAAGGGCATGGATGAGATCGACAAGATCAAGGCCAAGAAGCACGCTCAGGACAATGCCCATCGCATGTACGAGGAGCATTATGAGCAGGGCCTCGGTGCTCCTGAGTACGACCCCAATCGCTACCAGCCTCATCATAGCTACCGTCGGGAGGGTTATTATTAAATCCACCGGAGGCCTAGAGATTGGATGTTTAGTTTGCAAGCACTCATGTGCTCTCAGGTCTTATGAATTTGAATTGACATCAATTTAGCTTTTGCTTTTATGACACTCTAGAGGACCTGTAAAGCTCAAAACTCTCCCCAGCTACTTAGGCATAGATATACTTCATTTTTAGGTTATTTTGTATATATAAGCTAAGCTTATGATCCCTTGTCTTCTTACAGTATCCTACTATTATAAAATTCATTGGTTATAATGTCGCCATTGCTCAGAGCTTCTCGCAAAGGTTGATCCTTAATATTACCTATATAATAGTTCATAATAGTTTTCCTTCCTTGTAGTGGATTAGGTATATTACAATACCTTTATTTAATACTTTTTTTATTTCCTTCTTTTTGCTTATAGAAAGGAGGTATTATTCTTATTGTGCACTGATGTGGTAGATTAAAGGGCTTTTGGTCTGAATCTAAGAAAGAAAGAAAAAAGAAACTTGACATGAAGGAATCAGCATAGGGCTAGCAGCGTTATGAATCAATCACATTCATGATATAGTTGTTCTGTTGTGCCACTCTCTCAAAGCCGGCATGAAGGACTACTAATTGTATACTGTCGGGATCTGTGACCACGGCCATGGATAGATAAATTTCGCAGTCGTATTGAATGGACAGAGAAAACGGTCGGTATGCGCAGCCCAGCCCTAAAACCCCGGCTGGAGTCACTTCCTTCTCACCTTGACCAGAATAAAACAACACTCAACCACAGCATCTCTATACGACCTCAAGAACTCATCCACTGTCCTCCTTGTCCACTCCGCCAAAAGCCTCTCTTGTTGCCATGCACCAACACCCATTGCTTTTCCAACAGCACTAGTAAAATACCCCCCGATAACAGCCATCTCCCAGTCTACGACGACCTGTGCGTATTCCTCGCTACTAAGCGACTTCTCAGTTCTACCATCGTCAGCGGCATGCAAGGCCGTAACAGCCGGGTGTTGGATCATCTTCTCGAAAAAAGACTCGACGGCCCACCGCTCACTTTCCGCCTTGAGGACCTCCTCGACCTCCGAAATGGAGCGGTCATGAACGAGAACCTCAAAACACTCCAGCACGCGAGCTGGAATCGTTCCGTCTTGGATCATACCCGCCATAGCAATCTTGCACGATTCAACAAGCGGCAAATAGTTCGCGACGCCTGACGTGGACGCACCGACGAATGCGAGAACCAGCGAAGCACCGGGCTTGAATTCCCCAGCGCGGAGTTGCAAGAACTTCTGCAGGTCATGCCGAGCTTGTGCTGCAAAGACCTCCCGGCGGTTTTCGTCATGCATGTTTCTCGTGGTGTCATTACCAGATTGTGGTGATCTGGCCGATACGCGGTCGAGATGATGTAGTGCGGCAAGTGAAAATCCCACGTCGGCGCTGTTATTGGGGAGGATTGGTTCGAAGAAACTGCGCGGACTCATGAAGGGGAAGATTTCGGCTTTGCGCAGGACAGACTCAGGCCATTTGATTGAGTCTATGGTTTGCGCAAGGGCTGTAAAGTCATTTGACGGGCGGTCGCACAAGGCCAAAGTAACTGCGAGGCGGGTATTAGGGGTTTGGGACTTAGTTGCTTGTTCGAGGATATGCTTTAGAGGGACGACTCTGTACGGACATAGAGGGTCAGTTGAATACATTTGGGTCGAAAAGTAGCATCTGTATCGAAAATGGGATCCCTACGAGTTGGCGCCTTGAGAGACACCATATTCGACAACCGTCAGATTTTGGCCGACTGGATAGTCCTCTACAACTGTTAATACAATGCTCGAAGTTGCCCCCGGAGTAATCATACCATTAAATAGAGGCAGGGCCTCCATCATCGCCGCCCGTTGAAGCGCGGAATTGGAGTTGTAAGACCCATTGCCTTGCATCGCAACATGGTTCGTAACGTACTCGCCCATATTGAGCTGTTTGTGTGCTTCCTCAAGAATATATGATTACCAAGGACCTAACAAAAATCGTTCATCGATTATGATCGACATACGAGCTGTTCTATCTAGTGCAGCATGAAGCCGCAAGGGCGCGTCAAAGTCGCCGAATGCGCCGAAACTCAAGCCATAATCAAGATCCTGGATATTTGACATGGAGTCAGAAAAGGCTGGTCATGTACAGGACAAAGAAACGCAGTCAGAATTGTTAGCATTCTCTCCTAGATACATGCTGAGCCTCCGCTACAATGATAGTATGCACTCATTCACAGCGCAAAGGTAGTCAAGACTCCGCCAATATAAGCAAGCCAAGCGGGGACATCGGCGACAATAAACCGAATATAATGTACCCTCAACCAATGTTTCATATGTTCCGTACAATTACCAAACCGATCGCTTGTGATATTTTCAATAATGCCCAGCATCGTCGGCGCGAAGACGAAATGCGCGCAAGTCCCGATAAGCCCCGACAAAAACAACTTCCGACTGCCTTTTGAAACGATCACTTCACTCACGTTCGGTAGGGTGAGGACTGCCGTTGCTGTAGATATGGTAACCATGTTCAACCCGACAAGAAGGTAGATGTTTCGATCGAAGACACGCTGAAACCAGCGTGGAAGCAAGGCGTTGGATTCGGCGCGGATCGGCGAGTGGGTGAAAGCGGAGTAGAACAGGGCTTCGCAGCCCGCGTACATGAGGGTGCCCGTGCTGGTGAGCAACGGAGTCAGGAGAAGGGGTTTGCGATAGTCGGTGAACAATCCCGAGGCCATTTTCAAAGGAGCTGTTTGAATGGAAAGCAGTGGGTTTGGGGCGGAAAGCAGAGGGGAGGGAAGTTATCTATTAAATATACCACTAGTATTGGTTTCTCCGGGGGTCGGAAGCCCTAGACTAGGATAAGGAGGTAAACCAGGGTGGTGTGGAGCTGCCCATACTAATTTCCTTGTTTTTATACTCACAGATGTATAATAACTACCACAGTAAATGTTAACAAAATCGGGTTTTACGGGAGAATTTGCCCACATCTGTTGAGGTCAGGCCTTGTCATTACAATGTATGTACTGTTTCTTAGAACGCCAGCGACATCCCAATTCACAGATACAATAAAGGTGTCACGCAAACTACTCATGCAGTCGAACAGGCCGAATCCGCCGCATGTTTCTCAGCGTCTTCTACTTCATCTTCCTTCCCCTTGCGCTTTTCCTCCAATCCAAATTCGGTCTCCACGCTTGTCCTCAGCACCAATCCCTTAATAGGAATACACAGGACAACCCCCAGAAGCACAAATGCCAGTGCAACCTGCCACACACGCTTCAAGCTGTCCACGTAGATGCTTGTTACTTGAGACAGAAAATCTGGATCATGGGCCTGATTGAAGAGATCCTTCAATCCTCCCTCTCCGGCAAGACCATAAGCGCCGCCGTTACTCAGCATCCTCCGTAACGCTGGGTCACTGACGCGGTGCAAAAGGCTGTTGACTCGGTCGTTGAAGACGGCAACGGGAATCGCAACGCCCCAGACAGAGCCGAAACTCCGGATAAATGCCCATGTGGCTGTTGCGGTTGCTACATCGGTTTCTGGAAGCGCAGCTTGAATAGCAGGTAACGTACTCGGAAAGATGAGTCCTGTGCCTGCTCCGAAGAGCATCTGAAACCCAACCCACCATCCAGTCGGCGAGTTTTGGTCGATCATCGTAAGTAGCCCAATCCCAAGCGCCATAAGGGAGTATCCAATGTAATGCTGCGAGCGATAATGCCCTGTTTTGGCAATAATCAACCCACCCGCTATACCCAGTGGAGCAGTAGTTAGGGAAACAGGGAGCAAGTAGACGCCGGATTCTGTGGGCGAGGCTTGTAGAACAGCCTGGAAGTACACAGGCAGCATAGCGCAAACCTCATACAGCAAGATTGCCTGGATGAAGACGAGCAAGTACGTAAACGCCGAGGTCCGGTTCGAGAAAAGCCGCAATGGCATTGTTGGTTCCGGGCAGATTGGAGACGCTTGGTGAACTAGAAATGCGCCCATACCTGCTGCCCCGACGAGGAGAGGGACGAGGGTGTGCCATGATGCCCAGGGGTAGACAGTCCCTCCCCAGGTCAAAGCAATAAGAACAGAGACAACCGAGGCGATAAGGATTGTGTTGCCTAGGACATCGATGCGTTTAACACGTGCCCAGACTGATGGTGCCGGGGGCGTCTTGACGCGGAGGAAGAGAAGGAGCAGGACGAGGGAAACGCCGCAAAGTGGCAGGTTGATATAGAATACCCATCTCCAGCTGACATTCTGGGCAAATGCTCCTCCTATCACGGGGCCGACGACTGAGCCGACTGTCCATACAACACCCATGATGGCAACATAGTTTCCTCGTTCGCGAAGCGGGACCAGGTCACTAATCACAATGTCGATGAGTGTGTTAATACCGCCAGCCCCAATGCCCTGCACTGCCCGTCCGCCAATAAGCATTGCAGTGTTATTTGCGCCTCCGCTAATCCCGCTCCCAAGGGCGAAGAAAATGACAGATAAAATAGTCAACCATCGACGGCCGAAGATGTTTGCAGTTTGGCCGACAATGGGCTGGGTTGCCGTACAGGTGACAAGGTAGGAGTTGACGGTCCATACATACAGCGTTTCTGACTGTAAGGCTTGGGCGATTGTCGGCAACGCTGTGAAGAGAATAGATGTGTCCAAAGCTGAGAGGAAGGTCGTCATACACAATGCTGGAAAAACAGCCCAAAACCTCCAGTCCTTGGCCCCTTTGTCCGGGGATGGAGTGGTTCCGGCGTCAGTCTCGCTAGGGGGTTCAACTTGGTCCGCCATATCGTAGGTAAACAAGTCATACAACAACCCCAGCGATAGCAGAATTGACTGAGAATACCTGATACCACTGTCCAAAAACCGCTTTTTTGACTAGAGGAACGACTATCTGAATATTTTTGCGACGCTGAAGGAGTGCGTCGGCGACATCTTCCTGTAATCAAGTTTCGGCGACATTTGACCCCGATTAAGATCAGCATTGGCTCGGCACAGACAAGGGATGCGTCGGTCAGATGGGGATTTCGGTTTCAACTTCATGTACCTGTCTACGAAACAACTCAGCCCTGTAGCAGTTCCGTGATTTGGGTTGCTCGCTTGGAGGCCTGCCATCAGACAGAGGGGCCGATCCACCTTGACTGCTATTGTTCCGGTCTATGGTCCCGGTTCCGCTGTTACATTTCATTATAGTGCTGGCACAACCTATAAATAATATTGGCTCCTTATAATAGCATTTGTGAAAGAAGGTGAGCTTACATGTGGTCAACAATGACTGGAATGACAAAGGAGCCATCAGGTCCCCAGTGTAAGGGCATCAGAAGCCGCAAATTCGCTACGTTACAAGCCAATTTGGTCTGAATTTAGTAGACTAGTGTTTCGCACTTACCTAGGCACTCTTTGAAGTTGATATAAAATTGGAGGCTGGATCTACTGATCGCAGGCCGGATCTTCCGCTGCTGCCATTCGGCGACTTCTTAATATTAAACAAAATGACCTCAACTTCAGACCTTTCGCTCCTTGCCAAAACAAACTGGCTTTTGATATTACCCAAGCCAATCTAGCAGATATGCACCTCGATTTCCAATACACCCCGGCCACCGTCTGGGTTATAGGATGTTCTGTCGCTTTCGTATCGTTGCTCGTCTACGTATACTTCAAACGGCGAGCTGTACACGGCCTAGTATAATCATCCTCAACATAATTAGATGACTTATACAAGAATGCTAACATCTCCCAGCCCGGCCCCCCCCACAGCCTTATCCTCGGCTCCCTCCCGGCAATCGCGCGTTTACAATCCAAAATTCCAAAAGACATCCACCCACAAGACCTGATGACGATCATCCAGCGGGAATTTAGCTTAGGCGACTTCTTCTTTATTGATGCATGGCCGTTCACTGACCCTATGTGCGTCGTCACAAGCCCAAAGCTCGCGCACCAGATTGCCCAAACGAATCCACTCCCCCGTCATCCCATGGTTACGCAATACGTTCGTCCACTCGTCGGAACGCACAGTATGCTTATCCAAAATGGTGCGGAGTGGAAGGAGCTCCGTACCATGTTCCGGGCGGGATTTTCTAAACAGCATCTCATGACTCTCGTCCCGATGATGGTGGACCATATCCTGGTTTTCAGCGAGCGACTAAACGACATCGCTGAGCGACAGGTAGTATGTCAGATGGAGGATCTCGCGACAAAACTGACAGTGGATGTTATTGGGCGTGTTGTTTTGGATGTCGAATTAAATTCTCAGACCGGGGACAACGAGCTCGTCGAAGCTTTCAGGAAATCTATGACTTGGATTCCGAATGGACAGCAATTTAACCTCAATCCACTCCGGCCGGTTATGCAGAAGTACTACGAAGGACGTATGGATGATTATATTCGAAGGGTGCTCCGAATGAGGTATAAGGGTAAGGAAAAGCGAATGTCGCGCAACCTGATTGATCTTGCGCTGGATATGTATCGACAGGAAGGGGTCGGGGCTATTGAGGAGGGAGATCCAAATGAGCTTTTTGAGCAGGTTGCTATTGACAAGTATGTATTCCTTCTGTCTTCGAAGGGAGCATGCCGAATATCTAATGGTGATGCTGACGACGGGACAGCCTGAAAACTTTCATTTTTGCTGGCCATGACACGAGTAGTACAACAATCTGCGTAGGGACACTATTTCTCTATTTTTTTATAGGGAATTGTCCAACTAATATTTACCAGTATGCTTATCATTTGCTCAGCCGCCACCCTGAAGCGTTGGAGAAAATCCGCGCGGAGCATGACGAAGTCCTCGGCACCGACATCGAGAATGCCGCCAGAGTATTAAGATCCAATAACCAACTGCTCAACCGTCTACAGTACACAGCAGCAGTTACCAAAGAGACGCTGCGACTCTATCCAGCGGCAGGAAGTCTACGGCAAGGAGACGAAAAGTAACCCTTCCCGTCAAAACCCCAGGACACTTGCTAATCCACATGTAGAACAATCTTCACAACCCCCGATGGCCAAGTAATCAACATGAAGGACCGCTTAATATGGCTCGGCGTGCACTCAATCCATCACCGCGCTGACCTCTGGCTGGATCCCGACGAATTCCACCCGGAGCGATTCCTCGAAGGCAGTAATTACAGCGGCCACTCACCGGACGCGTACAGACCCTTCGAAAGAGGCCCGCGTAACTGTATTGGACAAGAATTGGCAATGATTGAGATCCAGCTTGTCATGGCGCTGACACTTCGACAGTTTGATTTCAAGGCCGCATTTGACGAGTGGGATGATAGGGGGCAGTCAGGGCCGATTAAGCAGGCGTTTGGGGATGAGGCGTATCAGGTCTTCTCTGCAACAGCAAAGCCCAAGGGAGGAATGCCTATGCGGGTGTTTAAGAGGGCGACAAAGACCAATTAGGGATTTAGGGTTGTTAGTAAGAGTGTTGATTGCGTTCCGTCCCGACGGCATACATGGTGTAGTTTGGTCTATGAGCGATTTTATTCGCAGACCGTAGTAACAATGCCCCAACTTCTGTAGGAAGACTGGGTTTCCTTGCAAATAAGCACCAGATATTCGGCGACTTTTCCACCGACGCCGCTCCGTTGGCCGTTCGCTTAATCTAAAAATCATAACAAACCACCGCTTTGGATTCCACACGACTTAGACGTTGATCTTCTTCAATAATACCTGTCTCTCGTAGGGAATTCAGGTAGCCTAATCATGGACAATCTCACAAACATCAATCTCCCAGCACAATGGCGCTCCGTCATGGCCCTAGACGAGGAGTTCAGTGCTTTCACGGCTTTCAAATTCGGTGTGAAACTCCTTATAGGCCAGTACATTCTTATACTACTCTACAAGGTGAGCATTCCACATTGGCCATCTTGCGGAACGGTTGTTGACGGGAACTATCTGAATGTCTACAGACTTTCAGAGGCCTGTGGTCCCCGCTCTCGTCTATCCCAGGCCCATGGATAAACAAGATCTCAGACTGGCCGTTCTTCAACACGGTCATAAAGGGAAAATGCCACTACCACCTGACTGAACTTCATAAGAGATACGGCCCCATTGTCCGCCTCACACCTAACACAATCGCTGTCGCTGATGCAAGAGAGGTGCGAAGGATTCTTGTTACCGAGGATCTCGCCAAAGATACGCAGTACTACTCGAATTTCCGAAGAGACGAGTCCCGGCCCACACTCGTTAGTTTTACAAATAAAAAAGACTACCAGGCACGGAAGCGTCTCATTTCGTCCATGTTTGGCATCCGCTCGATCCGTGGTCTTCAGCCTATGATGCAGAATTGCATTGATAACCTGGTGGACAAACTGCGCAAGGAATGTGCGAACACAGAAAACAAGGTTGACGGAACAGTTGTCGACATCTATCACTTCATCCACGCCACGGCGGTTGACATCATTGGTGAAACGATCTTCGGCCAGCCGTTTAACATCCTCGATACCGGATCGCATCCGCTGCTGGAGCATATCAACATCGGTTTAAAAATAACGGGAATCCTTCAATTCGCGCCCATTCTTCGAGTTATTATGCGCCTCCCCTTCTTTCCGAAGCGCGAGCCCTATATCGACGCATTCACCCGCGACATCATCGAGAAACGACGAGCAACTCTAGAGACGGAACCCCGCAATGACCTTCTTCAAAAACTCGTAAGCTGTGTCAAGGACTCGCCAGCCTCGCTATTCAACACGGAGGATCTCCAAGACGAAGTCGTTGTCTTTCTCCTCGCTGGCAGCGAAACGACGGCGAACACCGAGGTTTTCCTGCTTCTCCTACTCGTCCATCACCCAGACAAGCTCAAAAAGCTCCAGCACGAAATCGACAATCTTTATGCCGACCCTTCCAAGCCAGCCGACGCGGAAGACCACATTTCCATGCGCTATCTGCAGGCCTGTATTAACGAGGCCATGCGTCTCTACCCTGCCATGGCAACAGGGAGTCCTCGGTGTTCGGACACAGCAACAACGATCCTAGGCCACAAGATCCCCGCAGGAACAACAATCTTCTCGACCTCGACATCCGTCCAGAGGGATCCACAATACTGGCCTGAGCCGGATGCATTCATCCCTGAGCGCTGGTTAGAGGACGGTAAACTCGAGACGCATGATTTGCCATTCTATCCATTCTCAGCTGGGAGCCGTGTTTGCATTGGACGGCATTTTGCAATGCAGGAGATGCACTTGACCCTTGTGGCATTGCTGAGAAGGTTCGAAATTGGTTTGGTCGAAGGTCAGGATGAGAGCACAGCGTTCCGAGTAGCCTTGCATCTTAAGGGGCAGAAGTACATGGTTAAGATTCGAGAGAGAAAGTGACACTGTGATTGTAGACAATGACGTATTGAAGAAGCTGACAATTAATCTGTGACTTATTACGTATACTGTGACCACTATTCCAGAGTCTGTGAATAAAAAATCACTTTAGCTATATACTAAGCCAGTATACATAAACAAACACCTGTTCAACAAGGGACTCCTTGTAAATCAGGAGTCTAAACATCAACAGTATGACTACCAACCTCCCACCTCTTCTCAACCAAATCCGCCTGAACAAAAACATCTTTTACACCCTCTGTGCCAACAACTTTGAGATACCACTCGACAACCTTGGGATAATGAACGCGCATCTCCTTATCAACGATAACCTTAAATCCCCAGTACATGGCGCTCGCAATCGCTAGATCAGCCAGCGACAACTTCTCCTGCGTCGCAACCCACTGGTTTCCCTTCTCTTCATTCTGCTGAAGGTGCCTTTCCAAACCCTCAAGCGCGAAACCAATTTGCTTCAGAGCGCGTTCATCCAAGCTTGCTTCGAAGGGAAGTCGCCCGACACGGGGGAGAACCATATCAACGATGAACGGGAAAAGTTCGCCTTCACAAAAGTGGATCCACTGTTGGATGCGGGCTCGCTCCTCGACATCCTGGCCGAGAAGCTGCACTGCTAAAGGTCCGGACTCTGCGACGTAGGTTGCAATCGCACAGGATTCGGCGAGGTAGATACCGCTTGGGGTCTCGAAGCCTGGGACCTTACCGACGGGAAACTTGGCCAAATAATCGGGCTTCTTGTGGTCCGTGGCAATGTTGAATGGTGGTGTAGCGATTTCAAGATTGTTGAGCTTTGCCGCTGCTAGGATCTGGTTTTGGTTCGATTAGCAGGCACATGAATGTGTATTTGTGGGAGGATGGAGTCGAGTGAGTACCTTCAGGCAACGGGCGTTGCCCTCGTAGGTATAAAGGGTTCCGAACGGGGCCATTGTTGGTGTTAGATGATATCGATGATTTCTAGATGGAGAGGCAGTTACAGTTTACGCTGGGATTTCGAGCATCTGGAATCGACGGATGTATACCTCAATAACAACCACAGGGGCATCGGCTGTATCATCGGCGAGTTCGGCGTACAAACAATGTAGGCCTCCAGTGCCGATACTTGGTCGATCAGTCCATTCTACTTACTGATGAAGCGATCGTTGGGCCAAGTTCGGCGACATTTTGTCCGTATGCATTACAAACTAGAAACATCCAGCCTCGTTTTATGTATTGTACAATTACACCATCACAAGTGCTTTCCCAACCACCCGAAAACCCTCTGATGCAGCAACCCTGTTGCCCCAATTTTAGCCTGAAATCCGCCATCCGTCGCCCCTTCGGCGATCCACAACTCCTTCTGCATCGCCGAAAGCTGCCCCAGATTGGCAAAGATTTTGACCGCATTATCTTTCGGCGGAAAATAGAGCGTGTCTGCGGCCCCCGTGACGAAAACAGGACAGCGGATGCGAGACAAATACTCTTCTCCATCTGATTCGCGGAGCGAGTATCGCTGCATCTCGCGCACAGCAGCTGCAGCGGATTCCACACCGAAGGTCCACATTGCGTGGTTAATTTCCCAGTCAGATTGGAAGTTCATGCGCTGTATAAGCGCTACTGTGTTGTTAAAGATATTATCCGGGAGGGCTCCGGCTTGCCACAGGTTCACAAACCACCATGGGATTCGAGATGTGGTCACTTCATAAAGGTCGTAGAAGCCGTCGATGGCTATACAGGCTTGTATGCGCGGGTCAACCGCAGAGCGGAGCGCAAAGTAGGCACCCATTGAGGCTCCCGCGACGGCCGTTTTGGAGAGGTCGAGATGATTCGCTTTGGTGGAATAGAGGGAGTCGAGGACTCTGCCGGTCACGTTTTCCCAGTCGGGTCGTAGATGGAGATTTTCTCGCCGTAAAACTATTCCCTGGCCTGGGCCTTCAAAAGTCACCACTGCATATCCCCGGGAGAGGGCTCCGGCGACGAGGTAGAAGTAGAGTTCCTCCTGCGTGTTGTCGAAGCCGCTCTGTAGGATGATCACTGGTGGTTTCGAAATGCTTCCAGACACGGAACGGGGTGTGTATAAATAGCCAGGAAGTTTGGTATCATTGACATATGGTATATCAAGAGTCTCGACATTGTGGTCACCAAAGGTCCATGCTTTTCTGAAGTGCGCAACACTCTGTTCGATACAATCCAGAAGCCTCGGATCCTGTGGCGTTGTATGAAGGAAGAATTCGCTAGCACGGAAGTAATTCGAGCACCGCAGAAAAGCAAGACGAGCACCTTCATAATCCCCCATAGTCTCAGCTTTCTCTGCCAGAGATTTCACGCGCAGTGCCATTTCATGCCAAACTCTGAACCACTCGCCAGGGCTTTCGGCTTTCATGGAGAACGCCGCCTCAAGACATTCTCCAATCTCAGCTCCCTGGGCTGTTGAGGACCCCAGGACTCGTATGAACTCAAAGTTGTAGAAGGGGGACTTGAAAAACTGAAACATGTTCGTTGCAGTGGATGTATACAGACGAACTCACAGTTTGGACGGTATACATCCAGAAGAGGCGGGAATAGTGCAGGACCCAAAAAGTATGTTCGGAATCGGCGACATTTACTGGGCTGAGGAGTTAGGGCTGTTATTGGCTAATTTAAAGAGGGCTACTTCGATATATTGAGGATCCAGTTCAAATCTTTGGACTCTGAAGAACCGCATTCTTTAATTCTTGTGCTACCTGTTACCTTGTCAGTTGCCATTGAATTGGCTTGATAATATCATAAAGTCTTCCTTTGCTATGTCCAGGGAGCCAATCGCAATCGTGGGCAGCAGCTGCCGCTTCCCCGGCAATGCCAACACGCCGGCAAAGCTATGGCAGATGCTTCGCGCACCACCCGACCTGTTACAGAAGATTCCAGACACACGCTTTAACACTAATGCCTTCTACCATCCCAATGGAAAGCGCATGGGATGCACGAACACATATACAGCGTACCTCCTCTCCGAGCCCATTGACCGGTTCGACGCCACGTTTTTTAACATTAACCCCCGTGAAGCAGAGGCCATTGATCCTCAACAACGCATACTGCTGGAGGTAGTGTTTGAGGCAATAGAGTCAGCCGGGTTTACATTGGATGGTATGCGAGGATCGGATACTTGTGTTTTTGTTGGTTCTATGACAGGCGACTATGCCGAGCTCGCCCACCGGGATCCGGACAGCATGCCGCAGTACATGGCTACGGGCACAGCGAGCAGTATCATCTCGAACCGTATTTCGTACTTCTTTGATTGGAAAGGCCCATCAGTTACAATCGACACCGCATGCTCGTCTAGTCTAGTCGCAGTCCACCAAGCCATACAGGAGCTGCGTAATGGCGATTCAAATACTGCTGTTGCAGGTGGCTCTAACCTCATCCTCAGCCCGGATATGTTTATTTCGGAATCCAAGTTGCAGATGTTATCCCCTACTGGACGCTCACGGATGTGGGACGCAGATGCAGACGGCTATGCCCGTGGTGAAGGCTTTGCTGCCATCATAATGAAGAGGCTCAGTGACGCAGTTGCAGATGGTGATCACATCGAATGCATCATCCGAGAGACCGGTGTTAACCAAGATGGCCGTACAAAAGGCATTACTATGCCCAGCGCCACATCACAGAAAGCCCTAATTCGGAAGACATACGAACGTGCCTGTCTGGACTGGCGCAGCTCCAACGACCGATGCCAGTATTTCGAAGCCCATGGAACCGGGACACAAGCTGGAGATGCGATCGAGGCTCAGGGTATTGCGGAAGCGTTTTTCGAAGATGCTGCGAACTCCAATTCAAATAACAGTCCGCTCTATGTCGGCTCCATCAAAACTGTTACGGGCCATTTGGAAGGCTGTGCAGGTCTTGCAGGTCTGCTCAAGGCTTCTCTGGCCTTGCAAAATGCCGCCATCCCTCCGAACATGCACTTCAACAGGCTTAACCCTGCTCTGACGCCGTATCACAAACACCTTGAGATTCCAACCTCGCTACAGCGGTGGCCATCTGTTGCTGACAACGGATGCCGACGGGCTAGTGTTAACTCGTTTGGCTTTGGCGGGACGAATGCCCATGTCATCCTCGAGAGCCTGGAGCCGAGGGAAGTGACAACTAATGGAGCGAGCAAAGGCCATAGCCAGTCGCTATTGGCTACTCCAATTACTCTCTCAGCTGTCTCCGACTACTCACTAACGGAGATTGTTCGCGCAACCCGCAATTTCCTGATTGAGAATCCGACGATAGACTTAGAGAACCTGGCGTGGAATCTGCAGGAGAAGCGAAGCCAGTTCCCACAACGAGCTGTCTTCGCAGGAACATCACGCGAGAATATCCTGGATAAAATGACGTCCTTGCTGAGCCAGAAAGATCAGAGCGAGCAGTTTTCTGTTGGCGTTCGAACGCGCTCAAAGACTTCATCACCTCGAATCCTTGCGATCTTCACGGGCCAAGGCGCACAGTGGGCCACAATGGGACGAGAGCTTCTCCTGCATTCAGAGTCCTTCTCATCTACCATCAAGTCTTTAGATGACTCCCTCCAGCAACTTCCGGACCCGCCAAGTTGGTCTATTCGTGATGAACTGCTGAAGGATGACAGCTCGACTAGACTCGGCGAAGCGGAGATCGCCCAACCACTTTGCACCGCCGTTCAAGTCGCGCTTCTCGATCTCGCTGCCATTGCCAACATAACTCCGGATGCTGTGATCGGTCACTCCTCGGGTGAAATTGCCGCTGCTTATGCTGCAGGTGCTATCACATCTCACGACGCAATTCGCATTGCCTACTACCGAGGAGTGCATACCCGCCTGGCCCGTGGTCCATCGGGTGAGAAGGGAGCAATGATGGCAGTCGGTGTCTCTTTTCAAGATGCAGAAGAATTTTGCTCGAAGTCAGAATTCAAAGGCAGGATTAATGTCGCCGCCGGAAATTCTCCCTCTAGCGTGACAATTGCTGGTGCCGAGGATGCTATCGCAGCAGCAAAGAAGAAATTCGAGGAAGATGGTATATTCGCACGAGCTCTAAAGGTCGACAAGGCTTACCATTCTCCCCATATGTTCCCCTGTTCCGAGCCGTACCGTGAGTCGCTTCGTGCGTGTAGCATTGCGGTTCAGAAGCCGGCTCATTCCTGCATGTGGTATTCTAGCGTCCATCGTCGACTGATGAATGACGACGAAGATGTCGATGCATTGAGAGCAGATTACTGGGTGGATAATATGGTCTCGCCGGTACTTTTTACGCATGCCCTCGGAGAGCTTTTGAGGAATCAGGAGCCTTTCGACATCGCTTTAGAATTCGGTCCGCACTCGGCATTGAAGGGCCCAGTTCTGCAGACAACGAAAGAAATTATCGGTCGTACCATCCCGTACGAGGGCATGCTTACCCGTGGCCTCAACGACATGGAGGCACTTTCTACCGCATTAGGGTTCATCTGGTCCCAAGTCGGCTTGTCTGCTTCAAGCTTCGACGCCTACCGGCGCACATTAACCACATCGAACGACTGGGTGCCCAGGTCCCTCCCGGATCTCCCAGGATACCCGTGGGATCATCGACAGACATTTTGGCACGAATCCCGTTCATCGAAGAATTACCGCTTCGGAGATAACCTTAGGCATGATCTTCTAGGCAGATCCAGCAGTGAAAATACACCATTCAACATGAAGTGGAGAAATGTCCTCCGGCTAGAGGAACTCCCTTGGCTGCGTGGTCATCGTGTTCAAGGTGAGCCCATTTTCCCCGCTGCAGCGTACCTTGTCATGGCGCTTGAAGCATCGAAGCAACTGGTAAAGGATCAAAAAATTGCCATGTTTGAGCTTCTGGACGTCAATCTACTTGCTTCCATTGTACTTGAAGAAGACTCCCGTGTTGGAAGGGAGATTCAGTTTGTGATTATGAAGGCCACAGGCATGGACAAACAAAAGGAAACCAATATCCTTGAGGCTGGCTTTGCCTGTTATTCGTGTGTTGACCATTCGTCGGATACGTGGGAAGAAAATGTATCTGGCAGAGTGCGAGTGACATTGGATGGCTCATCGTGGAATTCACCGGAACGATCCATAGCAGAACACTCGCTTGTGGACGTGAACGTCTCCAATTTCTATACCGCGATGGGTGAAATTGGTCTTAACTATACTGGCCTTTTCAAGGGTATAACCTCGATCCAGCGTAAGATGGGATTCGCTGCAGCAACTGCAGCTTTGCCGGAAATTGACGACCATTCATCCGATATGATGATCCATCCAGCTCTTCTGGACTCCTGTTTCCAAACACTTTTTGCCGCGTATTCCTGGCCCGGTGATGCTAGTATCCACAGTCCGTTTGTGCCGATTAGAATTGACAGAATCTGCGTCCCGTCTACCTACTTCAACTTGGGAAGGCAAGAGAGAAACGATGTTCAGGTGAACGCCTACCTAAC
The DNA here is from genome assembly GCA_003589665.1 of Aspergillus sclerotialis. Taxonomy (NCBI): domain Eukaryota; kingdom Fungi; phylum Ascomycota; class Eurotiomycetes; order Eurotiales; family Aspergillaceae; genus Aspergillus; species Aspergillus sclerotialis. Next base: position 24,761 of record MVGC01000104.1, read on the forward strand.
AGCATCTTCGGCGGCAAAACTTGCTGCTGATTTGGACATCACATCTTCAAGCTCCGAGAATATTTCAATTCGAATCGAAGGATTGGCCGCCACAAGTTTGGTTCCCGCAGGTCCGCATAATGATCGTGAGGTGTTCAGTGAAACAGTCTGGGATGTCGACATCTCCAGTGGCGTGTCTTTGTTCAACGAGAGCCCTACAGATGCGGCAGAAGACTTGCAGCAAATCGAGGTCTGCGAGCGACTTGCATATTACTATCTTCGTCAACTGAAAGAGCAGATTTCCCCTCAGGAGATCCCCGCGATGAAATGGCATTATCAACGACTGTTTGAATTTATTGACTATCTCCTCTCTTTGGTCGAGAAGGGTCAACACCCTACCTTGAAACCTGAATGGGCCAGCGACAAATACGAAACACTCTTGGCCATGAAGGAACCGTTCAAGGACCTGGTGGATGTCCAGTTGACTACCGCTGTGGGTGAGAATCTCCCGCGTATCGTCAGGGACCAACTTCCAGCCCTAGAAGTGATGCTGGAAAATAACATGCTGGACCGAATCTACAAATACGGCATTGGATTTCCCCGCGGTAACCGAATCGTCAGTCGCATTGCACAACAAATCACACACCGACATGCAGATATGAATATCCTTGAGGTCGGTGCTGGAACTGGTGGTGCGACGAGCATCATCCTTCGAACAATCGGCCATTCCTTCTCCTCCTATACCTTCTCCGACATCTCCACTGGTTTCTTCGAGAACGCCCAGATCCAGTTTAAGGATTATGCGAGTAAGATGAAGTTCAAGGCCTTGGACATCGAAGGAGACTTAGCCGGACAAGGATTCGAGGACCATTCCTTTGATGCGGTTATTGCGTCCAACGTGCTGCATGCAACGAAGAGCCTCGAGCACACGCTCCACAATGTTCGCCGCCTGCTTAAACCAGGTGGGTATTTGATGCTGCTTGAAGTCACAAGTGAAATCCTGAGAATCAAACTCATGATGTCCGGTCTTCCTGGGTGGTGGCTCGGTGGCGATGACGGTCGTCGGTTTGCACCAACGGTTTCGAAGGAAAGGTGGGATTCTCTGCTCCGTGTAACCGGGTTCTCTGGGGTCGACACCATTGTACATGACATGAACGATGCTTCCAAGCATATGACTTCCGTCATGGTGAGCCAGGCTGTTGATGACCAAGTTTCGTTCCTCCGCAGCCCATTAACTGTACCGGGCTACAGCCTCCCTGGAGATGTGCTTGTGGTCGGGGGAACCACGCCTGTAACATTGTCTTTGGTGCACACCGTATCTGAGCTCACTCAGTGGACGAGCCACTCTGCGGATGTCAAGGTTTTGCTGAGCCTGGAAGATATTGCCTCGGTGAACTTAGCTCAATACAATACCGTCCTCTGCATGACCGAGTTGGATGGCCCGGTTTTGAAATCAATCAATGAACAAACTTTCTCAGCGCTGCAGGCTCTCTTCGGTCAAGCACGTCACGTTCTATGGGTGACGAGTGGCTGTCGCACTGACAATCCCTACGCCAACATGTCAATCGGTCTCGGCCGATCTTTGCCCTATGAATTCCCGCAGCTTCATCTGCAATTCTTAGATATAGGGCCGGACGATATCCGAGAACATTCAGCGCCGCGTATCATTGTAGAAAACCTACTGCGTTTAGTGGTCGGTGTGAACCTTGAGTGCGTGGACCAAATAGTGTGGACCATTGAGCAAGAAACAGTTGTGGAAAACGGTAGACTTTGGATACCACGAATCATGGCAAACGACGAACTCAACGATCGCCTTAACGCTCGGCGCAGAACAATCACGAGAAATGTTAACCCTGCTCAGTCTCCTGTCGAGCTTGTCTGGACAGATGGAAGGCCTGAGCTGCTGCCAATGAACCCTTTGGTAAAGACGGCCGACTCGAATGTCCGGATTCAAGTTCGACGATCATCTCCATATGCAATCAAGATATGCGGGAAAAACTTCTTGTTTCTCTGTGAAGGTGAAGTCGTCGAAGTTGGTGACTACGCCCGATACCTGCGTCCAGGCCAGCGGGTCCTCGCACTGTCGACCCGGAATGCGTCTACAATTGAAACCTCTGCGGACTGGGTATTTCCGTGCATGCCTTCCTCAGCGAGCATGGTTTCCAAATTTCAAAGCTGTGCCATGAACTTGGTAGTATCGCAACTTGATCTTGAAGGCAAGACCACATTGCTGATTCACGAGCCGGACCAATTTACGACACCCAATGTCGTTGACAGAATTAAGTCTCGAGGGATCAGGGTTGTATGCACAACAACGAATCCCGAACTTGCGAAACTTAACGGCTGGGTACATCTCCAAGCTTATTCAACCGACAGAGAGCTGCGGCAGGCGGTGCCTCTCGGGGTTGATATCTTCTGGGACGAATCCGCAGAACCTCATGCTGCTCAACTGGGAGCCCGAATCCGCAAGGCTTTGCCAGGGAAAGTCGTAGCCTATTCCTTGGAAGATTTCTGTATGGAGCACGCTTACCTAGATCCACGATTGCCGGCTTTCGAGATCTCGCATCGATTTGCGTTCACATGTCGCGACATGGCAGGTCTAGATGGACTCCCAGATAGCAGGTGCAGTGAGATACCTGTCAAAGATATTTGGACCTTGCCTTCCTTGTCCGGTCGCATTCTGAGCTGGCCGGTCACTGATCAACTTGCTGTTCGTGTACATCCTATCAACGCCAAAGCCCTTTTCCGTTCTGACAAGACCTATCTGCTCGTCGGGTGCACCGGGGGACTCGGGCTGTCGCTTTGTCGCTGGATGGCTGAAAATGGGGCCCGATATATTGTGCTGACTAGTCGTCAGCCTGAGAAGGTGGATCCCAGGTATACAGAGAGTATCCGAAGAATGGAAGTGAATATTGACATTATGGCTCTGGATGTTTCTGACCGGCAGTCGGTCCATCGAGTTTATCACGAGATTCGCCAGAGATATCCTCCCATTGCTGGTGTCGCAAACGCTGCAATGGTGCTCGAAGACAGAATGTTCAGCAGTATGTCACTCGATGTTCTTACCAAAGTGTTGAGGCCGAAGGTAGACGGTTCTCGTTATCTGGATGAGCTCTTCGGCTCGCAACAGCTTGAATTTTTCGTTCTATTTTCATCCACGGCATCTGTGGTCGGCAACCGTGGTCAGTCCAACTACGCAGCAGCCAACTTGTACATGGTCGGTCTCGCCAACAACCGGAGAAGGCGAGGCCTTGCAGCATCGGTGATTGATATCGGGATGGTTCTTGGAGTAGGGTACATTACTGACAACGGCATCTATGAGAGCCTACTGAAGAAGCACAATCTCATGCCCATCTCAGAGTCCGAGTTCCACAACATGTTTGCCGAGGCGGTTGTTGCCGGCCGTCCAGACTCTGGAAAACCTGTTCAACTGACGACGGGTCTTCACCGTGCTAGTCTCTCCGATGACGGTAATCAGCCTTTTTGGTCGAGGAACGCGCGATTCTCCCATTTTGTCAAGGATACCGATACGACAACAGCGGATTCGTCGTTTGATGCTCAGGTTGTTCCAGTCAAGCAGTTACTACGCTCTGCCCTGTCGAAGGAAAGCCACGAGCAAATCCTTGAAGAGTCCTTCCTTAGCAAGCTAAGCAGAATCCTTCAGGTGCCGAACGATGCGATTGAGACCACTGTGTCCTTGGTTAATCTGGGGGTTGATTCCTTGATGGCAGTGGAGATTCGCACATGGTTTATGAAGGAAGTGGATGTTGACCTTCCAGTGCTGAAGATCCTCGGTGGGGCTTGCGTGAGCGATCTGTGCAAGCATGCCTCCGCAGAGCTTCGCAAAGAGATGATAGCAGAGAACTTGGATAGTGCTCCGGTTGACGATCAGAAACCGACTATGGAGACCATGGAGCCCCCCAAGCCGGTAAGTGATGAAGAAGAAGAGTGTTGTAATGATGGGACGAGTTTAGCCCCGTCGAAACTCTCAATTCTTGCATCAACGTCCCCATCATCAGCCCTATCTAGGGCAACCAGCCCGCCAGTAGTATCTGCACCATTCCGTTTCACTCGAACTGAGCGCATGTCCTTCGCCCAGAGCCGTCTCTGGTTCTTGATCCAATACGTTGATGACCCGACAACGTACAACGTCACTCTCAGTTACAAAATCACTGGTGCACTCCGGATGAATGATCTTCGTGACGCATTCCAACAAGTCATCCAACGCCACGAGTCACTGCGAACATGTTTCTTCGCCGACGAAACTACCGGAGAGCCAATGCAGGCCATTCTTCCATCCGTCAAATTTGAAATCGAGGTCCTGAACGGCGAAGATGTTGAATCCGCCATTTCCAAAATACGCAGCTACCACTACGCCCTCGACCAAGGAGAAACCCTAAAGGCAATTCTGATCCACGACACACCATCCGAAAGCTATCTTATACTCGGCTTCAATCACCTCATCCTCGACGGCCTCAGCGCTCAGATACTGATTCAGGAGGTGCAGCGAATTTACACTTCGCCGTCGAAACTTGTCTTACAGCCACCAACGCAGTATATCGACTTCGCCGTCCGACAGCGCCTCCAGGTAGAGAACGGTGAGATGGGTTCTGACCTTGCCTTCTGGAAGTCAGAGTATCCGGATCTCCCTACTTCCCTACCACTCCTTCCATTTGCCCTCGTTACATCTAGGAAAGCTCTTCGGAGGTATGAGACTCATTCCGTCGAGCGGCGGCTAGACATATCCTGCGTCGAGAGAATAGCCCAGTTCAGCAAAGCGTCCAAGTCCACAAATTTCAGCTTCTACCTCACAGCGCTCCAGGTCCTTCTATATAAGCTTGTTGGAATAACTGATCTCTGCATTGGCATTACGGATGCCAATCGAGCAGAGAAGGAGTCCCTCGGCGTGGTCGGTTTCCTTGTCAATCTGCTTCCTATTCGCCTTCGCTCCTCCTCACAGGACAGTTTGGCGAATGCTATTAAGGTGACGACCCAGAAGCTGCAAAAGGTCCTCGCCCATTCTCGAGTCCCATTTGATGTTCTTCTCGATAAACTCTCAGTACCCCGGACCGCAACCGAAAGTCCAATGTTTCAAGTCCTTTTGGATTACCAAAAGGGCCCGGCTCCTGAACTTGTCCTGGGTGATAGCCGTGCCAGACTACACACCATGCAAGATGCACGTAATGGAATTGATCTCACGTTCGAAATTAAGGAAACCCCCGGGACGGAAGCAGCGGTGACTGTGCGGTCGCAGAAATATCTCTACAATCAGCACGGTCTCCAGCTTTTGCTGGACTGCTATGCTCACCTGTTGGAATTGGCCTCCACCAACCCCGAAATCAAAGTGCAGCAACTCTCCCCGTTCTCACAATCCAGCGTGGAACGAGCGCTGGAAATCTCTAGCCAATATCAGCTGGCGCGAAACGAGCAAGGAACCACAGTGTCCGACCGAATTGCCCAGGTTATCCAACAGTACCCGGCCGACATCGCCCTCGAGGACGGCTTGGGGAACTCGTTGACCTACGCTGATTTGGGCTCCCGTGTCGCCATTCTTGCTGCGGAATTGGGAGTGCAAGGTGTCAAACCCGGAGATTACGTCGTTGTATGTTGTGAGCCCAGCTTCGACTGCATATGTTCGATTCTCGCCATCCATCATATCGGCGCTACATACGTTCCACTCGACATTCGTAATCCTCCTCACAGGATCGAAAAGATATTCAGTGACTGTCAACCTGCTATTGCCATATGTGACACCACCACTTCTGACACGCTACGATCTCTTTCTTCCTACAATGGAAGCATCTTGGATCTTTCCACGGTGGAATTTATATCCGGTAACAGCATCTCCACGTCTGTCAGTTTGAGCAAGTCCGACTCTGTCGCTTATGTGCTCTATACAAGCGGCTCAACCGGCGCGCCAAAGGGTGTCAAAGTTACTCACGCCAATCTCGTCTGCCAGCTCGATGCCATGCGGACAGCCTGCAGCATCGGGCGTGAAACAGTCTTGCAGCAAAGCTCACTTGGTTTCGACGCGAGTATTGATCAGATTTTCGAAGCTCTAGCGTTTGGCGGCAGCTTGGTTCTCGTTCCCAGCAGTATACGCGGGGACGCCTGTGAGATTGCAAAGCTGATGGCGGAGAGCAAAGTGACCATGGCGCAAATTACTCCTTCTGAGTGCACGGCATTGCTCACTTACGGATTCGAATGGGTGCAGAAATGCGAGTCCTTCCGTTTCGCTTTCTGTGGCGGCGAGGAATTTACTCCCGCCCTTCGACAGCAGTTCTCCAAGTTGGGCCTTCCCTCGCTATCGGTTTATAATCGGTATGGCCCGACTGAAGTCACGGTCTCATCATCTCTGGGCAAGGTTTCACTCGACGAATGTACGGAGTCAATTTCGTGTGGTCCGGCACTGCCTAATTACGTCACTTACATCGTGGACGACAACCAGAATCCCGTTCCACTTGGATACTCTGGCGAGATCTGTGTAGGTGGTGGCGGTGTTGCCCAGGGCTATATCAACAACGAAACCGCGAACAAGGAGAAGTTCATCCCAAACCCTTATGCCAGTGCCGAGTTGCGGCGACTCGGCTGGGATCGTCTGTATCGGACCGGCGACAAGGGTGCTCTCTTGGACGATGGAACATTGGTCTATCTAGGCCGGATAGACGGCAGTTCCCAGGTCAAAATCCATGGCCGCCGCATCGAACTGGGCGAGATCTCTAGTGTCATTCTTTCCGCCTCTGTTGGAACCCTAACAGATGCTGTTGTCATGCAACGCACAGTTGAAGGTGATAAAAAAGTGTTGTTTGCTGTTGTTACCTTTGTCAGTGGTAAAGCGCCGGAGGATACAAGACATTACTTTAAGAACCTTGCAGGACGGCTCGCATTACCAGGATACATGCGTCCAACTCGCTGGGCTTCCATTCACTCTCTTCCTCGCAACAACAGTGGCAAGCTCGACTGGAACAGCCTCAACAGCATCCCTACTCCATCCCGGCACCCAGAGGAGCCTCAGGAGCCCCTTTCAAAGGAAGAAGCCTGGCTGGCGAAGATCTGGTCTGAAGTGCTTTCCGATGATGCTCCTCTCAGCAGTTCTTCCGACTTCTTTGAGCTAGGCGGCAATTCCATCCTCCTACTCCGCCTCCAGTCCCTATTACGCGAGCGACTCATGGAGTCCCCGCGTCTAGCAGACCTCTTTGCAAACAGTACACTGAAAGCCATGACCGCCTTGCTAGCCTCAGAACCGCTCTCTGAAGATACCAGCCTTGTCACCGAGCTCGATTGGGACGCAGAGGCTTCCCTCCTTGCTGTTCCATTAGTTTCGTCTCCTTTCTCATCCATCAAGAACGAAGGCCTCGACGTCGTCCTAACAGGCGCAACGGGCTTCCTGGGCTCCGCAATCCTGCAGCGCTGCATCGGAGATCCCAAGGTCGCGCATGTCCACTGCATCGCTATTCGCAACGAAGCAGCCGGTACCGAAATAAGCAAACAATCCGACAAAATCGTTCCCTACAAGGGCGACCTCCGGCTCCCAAATCTTGGCCTCGCACCCGTTGCATTCACTCACCTTCTTCAAAACGCTGACCTAATCATCCACAATGCCGCCGAGGTCTCTTTCCTGAAATCATACCCGTCCCTCCGCGCACCAAACGTTACTGCTACAAAGACCCTCATTCAAATGGCTGCCCCTCGCCGTATCCCACTCCACTATATTTCCACCGGCGGCGTTGCTACCCTCGCTCCCGGCAAACGCCTATCGGAGACATCCATCTCCGCGTACGTCCCCAATGCAACAACAGGCGGATATGTAGCATCGAAATGGGTTTCGGAATGCGTTCTGGAGCGAGCAGTAGCGCAACTTGCAATCCCTGTGTACATCCACCGACCCGCGAGCATCACGGGGCCCAATGCGCCAGTCACTGACTTGATGTTGAACATCCTGCATTATTCGGCCAAACTGAAAGCTTTTCCTGCTGTTGGGGATGCTGCAGCAACAGCCGACGTTTTTGACTTTGTTTCTGTTGAGTCTGTCGCGGAGGGTATTGCGGGTGCAGCGCTATCGCGGAACTTGCAGGGGCCGTCCCTCTGGGTGAAGCACCATTGCAGTGAGAAGAAGCTATCGTTGGATGGACTGAAGGCTCTCATAATGAAACAACATGACGAGGATAGTGATTATGATAATTCGAAAAAATCGTGGAAGACGTTGGCTATTGAGGAGTGGAGCCGCAATGCTGTTGACGCTGGGATGCCGGAAATTGTTGCTGAGATGGTCGAGACTGTTTTGACGGAGCAGAGCAAGAGCATGGCTTTCCCTGTCTTGGTTAAGGGATAATGTAATTATCCATTATCCAGAGTAACTTGGTATATATATTGGTTATTATGTGAAGGTGTTGTCGCTTGTTTTTCCTGTAATTATTATTGTCCTCTTTATTACTCTCGAGGCCGGGCTTCATCCACCAGAACGGGAATCTGAAGCCCTACACGCCATAATGACGTTCAGAATGACTTATCAGGCTGGTTACTGAATAGGACACATTCTTCCTACGTGACCCGACAGTGCATAATGGACAGACCCATTTATAAGTAGTGGAAGAAGGATACAGAGCAGCTTTTTCTGTAACTTAGACTAGTGGTTTCTTATTGCTACACTTTGTCGGCCTAGGGCGATATTCCTATCGGTAGAATGCCGCTGATCTGTAACTTAACTTAATTGCGCTCTGCTAAACAGGCGTGCGAGCTGCAATGAGGGATCTAGTGAACTGAAAAAGGCAGAGCTATTCGTAAACCTCCGTGAAGAAAGCTAAGCTAGAACAACAAGGTGGAAAGTATGCCTGGAAGGGAGGAAGTCGATCCTACGGTTTATGTATGGACCATTTACGTCTGCGACCATCCAGATTAGAAAAGAAAGAACAGGCTGTAATCAACATCTCCGTACTCGTATAAGCCAGCCCCCGCATATCGGTCCGAGTATCAAACGCTATCAGTGGGCGGGCGAAGGAGCTCATTTGTAATGGTCCCAATCTTCTCTTGCACGCATCTCTCCAAGTCTCGGATATGATTAGCGGCCTCCTCCAGGGCATTATTTTCTCCATTTTGTTTACGTGGCGCGAACCCCCATGCGTGAACCTGCACGTCCATAGGAAACCGCAATCGCTGCGAATGCAAGTTCACCCCATCATTATTGGGGCCAGAGACACATAATCGGCTGATTACCACGTCGTGTAGCTCTCCGAGGAGCTGCGAAATCAGGTACAGGACCACTTGCAGTGACTGTGCCGATGATAGTGCGAAACACCCGACCCGAATCTCGGAGTTTTGCGCGGCGGGGTGCGCACAGAGAACTTTGAGACTGCAGCCAAGGTTATCGAGGATCGTGTTGTATATTTGGAGTAGGCGAATATAGCAAGATAGGCCGAGGAGGGTAGTGGCTTGATCGTTGCTGGAGAAATTGGCGCTGTTGTTCGTATGGATGCCGGGTTGATGGGCGATTGGGGGCTGCTGTCGGTGGTTTTGTGGCAGATGCCAGAGTGTTTCGAGGGTACACTTCAGGGTTCGAGTATGATCAAGGAGTTGGTCGATTTGGGCGGTGTTGTGCGTGGTCGATGGGCAGTTGTGCTCGCTAGAACTCGTAGCGGGCATTAGAGCACAAAGACTGAAAGAGTGTAAAGCGTGGTGTGGGTTCTTGGAGGCACAGCAAGCTATAGAGCGATCACATTGAAACAGTACGAGGCTCAGGCTGGACAGAGTCTGAATCTGTTCATCTTCGTTGGGTGGCTGAACTACCGGTGATGAGGTCTGCTGGTTTTCATTCGGCAAGCCCACGGTGGAGATTGTTTCAGATGCTTGCTCTGAGTTACCAGATGATGCACGAGGTCCGAAGGCATGGTTGATTCCGTTGAAAGGTCCAAGCTCCATATGCGTGAGAACGGAATTATCCAAGTCGAAATCCTCCGCCGTTGTCGATGAAGGGCAAGCAACCGAAAGGACACGATCGGATCGTTTGGCCTGAGCCATCGACGAAGGCGAAGGAGTATCCAGGAAAGAGAAGTCGTTAAACATTGGAAGCGTCAGGTTGTGGCCCGCGCCCTCAGTATTTGATGTTAAATGACGGGGAAGCTCATCGTGAGCAGGGTAATCCCATTCCTGTAAATCTCCGCTCATCGCACTTGTCCTTGACGGATTCGAGGTATCATCGCCAGTAACCGTGCCAGCCTGTCCTTGCACAATATTGTCGCCAGGTGAGGATGTTCCTATCGAGGACTGAGCTTTCGGCCTGCCCATCCTCCGAGGGGGCCCATAGACACAATTCACCCCCTTTCGTTGACATCGAACGCAACTTCTCGACCCGGCCGGATCCGAGACACAACGTAGCTTTTGTAAATGGCAGCGATTACAAGCAGTGCGTTTTGCTTGTGATGATGATGATGATGATTCAGAATCTTCAGTATTGCGAGGCATCTCCCTTCTATCTCCGCAAGGTTACCAAGAGGCGGCTTAATCCTCCACATATTTTCCGCTCCCACTATATAGCCTCTATGAGACGTAATACAAACACTGGAACTCATCTCATCACCCGGTAGGAAGGAATGTTAGTACAGCACGCCTTTCAGGGATTCGAATCCTGTAGAGCGGGGATATATCAGTGCTTTTATCAGGCTCTAAAATTGGGGCAGCCGTCGCAATCAAAATGATATGAATTGTGTGGAGAACTAATACTGTGGGACTGCAGGTGTAAAGCCATCAACTTCGGAATCATTGGTCGACGGCAATGGATCTCCTGATGTTTCGGGGTATATCTGCCTTGTCACATCATACAAATCCTTCCCATGTGGCTATTCCCGACTGCCGTTGGCCGCTAGAGGTGGGACCAGATCCTGCGATCAACGGGGGAAAGTTTACGACAGCTCTGGGAGTCCTGAAGGTTTGTCGATATTCGCCTCTGGATTAACCGAGTGGCAGTGCACTGGAAAGGCCAGAGAAGAGAAAGGGTTGTCGAGTCAAGTGCCCAACGGAGGTCGGCTTGCAGTAAAGGTGCTTCTTCATAATTGTTTCTTCCTAACTCTGCATATTACCCACTCCACTCCACTCCGGGCTCCTACCCAGCCTATCCAGCCTTGATTGAGAAACCCTGGCATTGACATCCTTTGCAGGGATTTTGAAACTAGTGGGTGACTTACACAGGGATGCGATGTCGTAACATTACGTGGCAAGAACAGGTCATGGTAAAGGAGAGTATGCCATTGCGGGCTATTTCTCTGAGGTGGGCATTTTCGCTACAGGAATGGGGGCTAGAGTCATGATTGATGAAGCAAAAGGTATGGCTCTGGGGACAGCCCCATGGCTGCCAAAAAAAGGCGTCGTCGGCAGAGGCCGAAAATGCGAAGGGAGAGTTGATAGCAGGAAGTATTACGCTCAGACTCGCTAAGACCTCACTACTACCTAAGGAACGAGCCTAGTACCTTGGTGAAACTTTCGGCCAATAGATTTAATTGCTGCCAATACTCTATCTTATACAATCTATCTTTTTTCTTCCTTGATTTCCTTCCCTAGTACGTGATAGGCTTATAAGGTGATCCTGAGGGCTATGTCCTGGTCAGGGAATCTCAAGAGGGTGTCAGCTTTCTATACCCAATGAGACATTCCATACAGGGTTCTTAAACAGATCCATTCCTAGGTATTCTCTTTGCGGATAATTCTCTTTCCCATTGGGTAAATACCCGAAGCCTTGCGCATTGACTGTGGTGATAGATTTTAGAGAGATGCCTAAAAAGGTAGCTAGATTAGCTCTTTTAGCCGCCTGCTAACCGTTATGTCGTGAAATCGAGTATTTGCATACTTCCCTTTTTAGTTCCTATAAAAATGGAGCATTCTAAGATTCGAGATCTAGTTTTGGAAAACGAACGTAGATTTAGTCTGCCCAGATGCTTCAGATTTTATGCATCTGGTACACAAATATAAAGGGGCTAGACCAAATGTAGACAGAAATTGTGTTACTCCAAATTAACGGATGTCTATAAAAAGGTCTGACACCCCAGACTCTTACCTTTGAAGATGCACTCTCCCAGTGGTATTGCTCTCAGGATTTTTCTCTCTTTCTTCTCTCTTTCTCCCCATCCCTCCCTCCCTCTCTCTCTTTACGACCTATCTGGCGCAGGTTCCTCAGTGGCACATTCCTCGTTTCACGTTTGCTTTTTCCTGGTCAACCCCACGAATACCACCCATCATTTTATACGCACCATTCTTCTCTAGACACACGTGGTTCTGGTATCGCTTGGAGTCCCTTGGGGCCTCGCAGCGCCAAATCCGTATCTGTCATTGTAAGATTCTTTTCTCCCATGATCTTGACATTGCTAATGACGAAATATTTCTTAGGGTGGAGCTCTGTTCTCTAGGAATGACCTTTCGCCAAATTTATTCGAGATTGTATGAGAGAGAGAACAAAAGTCAGAAAAAACACGCTATCGACAATATTCTTCCAAGAATATGAGAGACGCACTCCTGGGAGTCTTGGTCATGATCCTACCTACCCCTTATACAACATCAAGCGCAGATGAATATAGCGACCCTGCCGTCCGCTTGGGTTTTCGGGTCCGTTATACAGACTCCCGTGGACGGAAGACAGTATATGGTCTCCAAACTGCTTCAGCAGCACGATGCTCTGGATCGCAACTCACTTCGGAAAAGACGCAAAGGCAATCGTCCAGATAAGAGACGAGGATTTCAAGGAAACGGAACCTAGCCGCTGGGTTTTCGTAGCAAAGTCCGTCTTTTCGCACAAGATTGTGGGTATCGTCAGGTGTGGAGATGAGAAACAGCTCCGCAGCAAGGACGACGCCTGTAGCTACGCTCCCCGACAAGGCTCCTACATTCCCCGCGACACCTATACGAAAGAAACCTACTGTTCCCTCTAATGATTCCCTGATGATAATGTTCAATCTCACGGTTCCATGAAGCTGTCACATTGTATGTCACATTGTATCTCCGACCACTGTAAAGAATTGCATTGCGATTCAGGGCTACCTCGTTCGTTGATGTCAGGTAGTGCAATTTGCTTGGAGACACATCAGGATATTCTCCAGGTAAGCCATTCTATTCTCCCGGGAAGGGAGACCCTGACAAGATCAATCTACTTCTTGCCGATATCGCGGCCCTGCAGGCCATTCTCCTGCTACATGCCAAAGGCAATGGTCCATTTAGACGTGGCCGATTGTTCACTAACGATTTTGATTCAGAGGGCGACATCAAAACTCAGCGAATTCCCCGAGGCGAAACTTCACCAACCATGGAACTGAACCCCCTTTCCTCTAGGGTTTATTTCGAACAAGATCAAATCTTGCCTGAACCAGACCTCGTGGAAGGCTGCACTATCTACTGCTCTGGAGCCTTCCCAGACCTTACTTCGCCGATATATTACATTTGCAACCTTTCCCAAACCTCACTTCACTGCTCTTACATCTACAGCCTCTCCTAGGCCTCACCTAGCTGATCTCTTATATATACAGCCTTTCCCAGACCTCACCTTTTAATTACTTCAGTATCTACTTACGCTATTCTCTTCTTAGTTCCAGTAAAAATGGAGGACTCTGAGATTAGAGAAAATTTGGAAAAGGGTCCTTTTACAGGCACAGTTTCAATGACCTCAGAAGATGTGAGGGAATTTTATGAATCTAACAGCAGGAGTCTCAGCGCCTTTGCCGTCGATGGTGTTGCCAGGGATACAGAGGATTCTCTAGCAAATTGCGGCGATGTGTGGTGGAGCTATGAGTCAAAGCCATGGCTACCGAAAAGATTAACGTTAGCATCAACGATGAGACGGATAGCATTTCTATTGGGAAATGGGTAAAGACTGTTGATGGAACGGTCAGGCAGGCCGAAGACATTGATGAGTCTGAGATTGTTGAGGTGCTTAGCACCCAGGACGTCCTCGCCTTCCTACATAAGGCGATGAGGGGGGAGAATGTTACTTAAAATTAGATAGGCTCAGAATAAATCTTGGTACAATTGGATAATGCATAGAATTCTTCCAAGGTTGCTTAGTATATCACCCAGGTTAAGCATGCTTATATTCATCTCGCAAGCATTGGCCAGTCCATTACCCCAGAACTCCACCCAACTCTACCTCCGCTTCCCATTCCTGCAACCATTTACCAATTCACATCACCGTCAGTCAAATCGTACGACACGGGTATCTTCAACCTCCGACGGAGAGCAAAGAACCCGAAAATAGGCAGAATGACACCACTGCTGTCATATCTCCAACAAATGATCCGACAACTTGACTCAAACCTCGGCTATCAAGTTTCGGTTATGATTCAGGTCGTGGCTTTCGTAAGGCTTAGTTCATTACTTCTGACTCTCTACTACCCCATACTTTTTTCTACCCGCAGTATTGATTATTGTCTGTTCATATCGGATGAGCTACACCCGGACTCCAGATTGGATGTGTAAGTGCGGAGAGACTCTGAAGATACTTGATTCTTTGCCGTGCCGTTGTCCTCGGTCCGTTCGCTTTAGGAGTTTCTGTCATATGAAGGGCTCTTGTATAGTGTTTGTATGGATAATGTTGTTGTGTGCTTGTGATTGTATAGTGTAGGTATCTATGAAAATGTAGTTGGTGGATGAATAAAATCTGTAAATGTAGATGGTATATAAATGGTAATGAAATCTGGAATTCATTCCACAAGGTGAACTCACTTCTTGTGATACCATACTCCATTCCACGAGCAATCACCATGACCTGGCAATCTCTATTCAACAGCCTCGAAGATAATCCGCTGGTAGATGCCTTTAGGCAGCTATCAACAACCCAGCAACGCACCCTCTGTGGTTTATTGGGGCTGGGTGCGTACGTTGCTTTGGTATGGCGGCTGCGGTTCCAGCGATGCCGTAATCTTCATAAGAAGTATCCTTATACTACGCGCGAGTCCATGAGCAAAATGACAGATCAGGATGCTTGGGCTATCCAGAAGTTGATCCTGCAGATGGAATTTCCGTTTATAGTGCTCAAGTCTCTTCAGTTTGCGCTCTTCCGGGTATAAAATACAAGCATAGTACAGCTCGGAATCAGATCAAGCTAACATTTCGGCAATAGACTTACGGCATTCCAACAATATCGACTCTTCTCCTGAGAACGTCTCAGTTCTCAGACCCAGTCACGTCGTTCAAACGGTACGCAGATACAGGCACGTTAATCGGCGAGTTCATGGCTTTTGATCCGACATCTGAGCGCGCTCAGACAGCTATCGCTCGAACAAAGTTCCTGCATCAGGGTTATCGCGCTAGTGGCAAGATCCTGGAAAATGATATGCTGTACACGCTAAGCTTGTTTGCGACGGAGCCGATCCGGTTTGTGGAAACATATGAATGGCGCCATATGACAGAGATGGAACGCTGCGCTGTGGGTACATACTGGAAGAGTCTTGGGGATGCGCTGGGAATTAGTTATAATGTTCTTCCATCAGGGAATACGGGATTCAAAGACGGGATACACTGGTTGGAAGAGATCAACGCTTGGAGTCGTCAATACGAAGAACAGCATATGAAGCCGCATCCGCAAAGCCGCGATTTAGCGGACAAGGTCATCGAGGTGTTGGTATATAACCTGCCCCGTGGGATTAAGCCGCTGGGTGTATATGTGGTTTCGTATCTCATGGATGATCGGCTGCGGGGCGCGATGATGTATGGCCATCTGTCTTGTTTTGCAACTCATATTCAAAGAGAGGAGATGCTAACCACCCATCTAGGATTGATCCACCTCCAGTACTCTTCCGCGCCATATTCACGGCCGTCTTCACACTCCGCAAATTCTACCTGCGCTACTTAGCCCTCCCACGCCCGAGCTTCCTCCGCTTAGATGTTTTCTCAGAGAAGCCAAACAAATACGGCCGGTACTCTATATTGTTGTACGAAGGTGCACCGTTCTATGTTCAACCAACAATTTGGAATCGATGGGGTCCTACGGCATTGTTCAAGTGGGCGCTGGGCCAGCCACTGCCAGGTGATAGCGACAGGTATTGTCCTCAGGGTTATTATACCCCTGACCTTGGGCCTAAGTATTTCGAAGGTAAGGGACGAAAAAAGCTGGAGTTAATAAAAGATGGATTGAGAGAACGGCGGACAGGTCAGTGTCCGTTTTCTTGATTGAATGCCTTTGGTATTGTTGCTTCATCGAGGTAATTTGATTCCTTGGTTGGGAATCAACCGAGTTTGGAATTGCAAAATTCCTCATTAATGGCTGAAATAAGTTTATGGTGGCAATTTTATGCACAGTATCTAGGCATCTAAGTCAACAAGGGAAGGAGATATCAAAATTGCAGCTTCCCCACATTTTATACGATAAGATAAGCCTGTATCACGTGATAATGGATCTATAAAAGACGCCAGTTTAAACCATATCAACTAACAAAAGAAAGCCTCATGGGACTAGTTGACAAGAGATTTAGGTAGCTTTATTTATTTTTGGTATTTTATCTCATTTAATTCTTGTGGATTAAGTTTCGACCTGGTAGTAATGGACGTTGTAGCATAGACTGTAGAAAATTAAGCTAACCGTAATAGGACTAGCGCCGTGTGCTTCAAGCTGATTACCGTCACCATACTAACAAACCTATCAACATCTTCGAGCCTACATTAGACTCCCAAAATGGTCAAGCCATTAACTTTCAAAGGCGACAAGCCAAAAAAGCGCAAGCACCGTGACCCCGATTCCTCTGGATCTAAATCCAAAGCCGCCAAAGCGTCCACTTCAACCGAGTTAACACAGAGGGGCGAGAAGGAAGAACCCCCCGAAGACCAAACCTGGGTATCCGCAGATACACCTTCCGACATCGCTGGCCCAGTCATTCTAGTCCTCCCGTCTGAACCGCCGACCTGTATCGCTACCGATGCGAATGGGAAGGTCTTTACGAGTGAGTTGGAGAATCTGATTGACGGCGATCCCGCCACGGCGGAGCCGCACGATGTACGGCAGGTTTGGGTAGCCACAAGAGTAGCGGGGACTGAAGGGTTTAGTTTCAAGGGCCATCATGGAAAGTGAGTTCTTTTGCCTTGCAATGTTTGAATTTGAGGATTGAAGGCTAATGAGATAACAACCAGATATTTAAGCTGTGACAACTACGGTATCCTATCTGCTACCGCAGCCGCTATATCCCACTACGAGTCTTTTGTCGCGATCCCGTCCCAGGATATCCCCGGGATGTTCTCCCTTCAGACCGGCGGCGGAGACAAGGAGACGTTCTTATGCGTAAAGGAAGGGAAGAAGGGATCTCTTGGTGCGTCGACTGTGGATATTCGTGGTGATGCGTCTGCAGTATCGTTTGAGACTTCGATTCGGATCCGTATGCAGGCTCGCTTCAAACCGCGTATTAAGGCTTCGAAGGAGAATAAGGCAATGGAAAAAATTAGTCAGAAGGAGCTGGAGGCTCTTGTGGGGCGACGGCTTGAAGAGCATGAGGTTAAGAGGTTGAGGAGGGCTCGTAGGGAGGGTAATTTTCATGAGGAAGTGCTTGATGTTAGGGTTAAGGGGAAACATGATAAGTTTGCTTGAGGTTAGTTCTTGTTTGGCTCGATACTCTGGTAGCAGCTAATCAGTGTTATATTTAAGTCTTTATATAGACCCTGTTGGTGGTGGACTTGGTCCTCGTTGGGTATAAACGTCGAATGTCCATCCCAGTCTACGTTTCCTGGGCACTGGTGCCTTGACCATCTCAATGGAGCGACTCCAGGATCGTACAGAGATACATCCGGGGTTATCAGTTCTCGTTTGTTTGCTTAAGGAAGCAGCCAGAGAACATTTAAGCAATGGCCTCATTTAAACACAGGAAGGTGCTCTCTTGACTGGCTTGGATGAGGACCAGGAGATCCCTTGAGTATGTCACCATAAGGGACACCGGTGCTGTTGAGAGGAAGGATATAAACAATTTCAAAGCAGCTCTACATCTGGCTGCGAAATCAAAAAGGGTATAATTTTTACTTGGCAATTTTAGGGAAAAATACTTGACTAACCCATAATGTATTTCAGAATCCCGTAAACTAATAAAAGCAAGCAACATTTTCGCCTCTTGGAATACAGAGAATGTCTCTAGCCATCATATCTTGCTTCGTGCTCTACCAGAAGCATTGATAAATCTTTCCTTGTGTCTTGCCACCATGTTCGAGATCATGTTAGACATCCAAGTGCGATGACGGGCCCTCATTTGGACGAACACAGAAGTTGCACAGGGGACAACGATCACCATGGTGAGTAAGATACGGGTCAACACAGTGCATATGAAAGATATGGCCACATGGAAGCTCTCTGATTTGGGTGATTTTCGGAATAAAATCATCACAGCAGATTGCGCAATCTGTCCGGAGAGAGCCAGGTTGCTCTGGATAAGTGTATCTCGGCATCTGTTGAATGATATCCGCAGGCACTACGGTTTCACGAAGCTCAGTTACCTCGCCTGCGCCTGCGCCTGTACTTGCGCCTGTGGTCGCGCCTGCACCTGCAGATGGAGACGCCCTGGACTTAAGTATCACTGAAACGATAATCCCGATGAATACGAGACCTGTCACTGTGCCCCAGATAATGCTCATGAGATTGGCGTGGTCGGTGCTGCTGCTTACTATACATTGTCAGTACACGCTTAAAACACTTCATGGAGATTAGGGGCAAACAGACATTTGGTCTGACCATCGGCTGTGGCAGTGGTAGTTGACGTTGCCTCGACCTTGATGAGCTTTAAAGTAGCGGTTCCCTGCAAGATCGAAGTCAGTCTCTTTCAAAAAAGTTGATTAGACGCATTACATACGGTAACTAGGATGGAGACAAGGGTTCCACTTTCCGGAAAGGACCTCACGGCCAACGTCAGCGACGGAGCAGATGCAGTACCAGAAGCCATTATGATTTAATCACAAGCTTCTGATGATAAGTATGCCTTGGCGTGATAGGATGTGCAGTGCTTCACAAGTTCGGTGATGCGGAAGTGTAAATCCTGGGGCGGTAATACTCATGATGAGATGATTGTGGGAAGAGAAAAGAAGGTTGGCTCTGGGGAGCTATTCATAATAAACAAGATTGGAGCGCCGAGTCATCCGCTTAGTCGGCGAGGGGTGAATCACACGAACGATGATTAAAACGCACGACCGAGGATCAGAACGCAGAAACGAGGACTGAATCGCAGGACCAAGAGGTATAGCACAGGTTCCGGAATTGAATTGCAGGAACGAGATTAAACCGCAGGATCAAGAGATATAGCGTAGAACGGAGATGTAATCCCTGAAGCACGGCTTAGAAGCGTAACTACTGCTCTATTTTATAGATAGCATACAATACTATATTGCCTGAGGTATTATTGATAGTGCTACTATATCCGAGCTGGGGGGTTCCTAAAATTATTAGGGCCAACAGAGTATTCCTATATACAATTGCTTAACATAGAGACCTGCAGGGAAGTCGTTATGGAATAACGATAGCAGGGAAGATGGTATAGAGCAGGGCTTAAGGGTTATCCATTCTTTATACCACCTTTAACATTTGCCAAAGTTAGAACTGATAAAGAAGACTCCTACGGTTGTTATTTAGCTACCTAATATTATAGGATTATATATTTCCTTTAAGATGAAGTTGTTAACTAACTTGGTGCTCCTAACAAGTCTTAGCCTTAATTCTACCTAATACGCTTGTATCATTTCACAAACAGTCTGTACTGTTCTACCTACTGGTTGTACAGCATTATTCTGACCAGTGCCTGGTTCTAGCTATTTACAGAGACAAGCATGCCCGTTTATTGGCATTTCTTGTTTTATTTCTTATATTGTTTCAAACGTGACTTAAAGCAGCATAACTCGGCTTTTAGGGCTGGACTCGGAACATGGAACGACATCGTTGTACATTATAAGACTATTGGACAGTAAAGCAATGGATACTTTACATAATAAAAGCTCTGAGAAATATAGTAATTTGCAAATAGTGAAACGACTGGAGTTACAGTGCGTCCAGTATGATGTTGTACAGCTATCTCTATATAGAGTAGCAGAAGGTCTTCCGTAAGGAAAGGCGGGATGCCTGTACAGGAATGCTATATAATAGTATCTACTGGCATAATGCAGAATAGGAACAAGATACTATGGGTGTATTATAAACATATCCATTACTTCTAGATTTAATAAATCGAATACTTCCTGTATCTTGGTACCCTCTCCTCCAGATTGACCAAAAGCGAATTTGTCTGTCCCATCATAAACCGAAAGAGACCTATTTTGGTTCTAGCTGTGCTGCAATGGTTGAGTTGTCTTCCACTTCCGCAGCATTCAATGCAGCATCTTCGCCGTTCCTCCTTTCGCTAAGCATGGCCAACAAAGCCTTCCCCATTCCTCATCTCCAGCATTTTCCATCATGAATGCCTTTTCAATCTCATCTAAACTTTTCCCTTTGGTTTCAAGGATGAAGAAAAAGCACACGACTGTCGTGAGTGCGCAACATCCGCCAAACAAGAAATAGACCGCCGAACTGCTCTTATCCAAGAGAATCGGGCAAATAAACGCCACAAACCAGTTGCATACCCAGTTGAATCCATGCGCAATTGCAGTTGCTCTGGCCCGTGTTTTCTGCGGCTAGATCTCCGGCGCAAACACCTTGATGCTGACTGCCCAGGTTGTTGCGAAGAATACAGCATAGAGATAGATGCAGACGATGACGACCCACCGGACCGCACCATAGATGGGATGAACGGCATTACTTGCGTAGAGAATGCCCATGAGGAGAATGGTGGTTGTTAGCCCTAAGCCACCGACTATGGTGCTTGTTTGTGGACCCCATTTGTCGGCTAAAAGTAATGCTGGGACGGAGACAGCGACTAGCACGACGCCAGATATGCCAGACGCAAAGAACGAGGCGTCTTTGGCTGATAGCCGGCTTGTTGGAAGAGGAGCGGAGCGTACTGTTTTGTGATTGTTAGTATTCAGCTAAATTGAAGAGATGGGAGAGTATACATAGGACTCAATGCCACTAAGCTGCAAGAAACCCATGAGGAAAACGGCGAGTATAGTTCTTAGACACTAGATACGAATGCAATAGACAACGCCACGAGAATAATGAACGGCAATCTCAGGATATAGATCCTTCGATTTTCGCTGTTCCATAACAAATAAAATACCCAGCCTCGAGGTCAAGACAAAACATGAACTGAGGTCCAGTCGTAAGTGGTCCTCGTATACTTGGGGGTGAAATCTCAAACATATCTAGATACTCGTTAACACCGTGCGATAAACTCGAAAGAAGCGAAGAAATACACCGTCAATGTGCCAAAGTAAAGCCCAAATCCCATCTCCTCAATAACCCTTCCTACCATAAATAAACATGGGGAATTTTCGGTTGAGAGAAGTGGTCCGAACTTCGCACCTGTTACTAGCCCTAAGCTTCTCCGGGAGTGCCATTTAGAAGTCATTTTAGTAAAAGGCCCATAGCCCACACCATGGCAGTGTATTTGATAACTGAGCTCTATAGTTCTGTTTTAAGATACTTACGATGTACTACCATGCCATCGACACAGATTGGAGGTTAGCAACGTTTAGTGTGAGATTGGCGGCATTGCAATAATATTTTGACCCTGATTAGCCATCCATGCTTTAGGTAACAAATTATATTCCATGTGCAGGATTCTTTCTTACTGGAACATAGCATCAAAAAAGACTCCGCGTATATACTTCTAGACCCGGACTGGCGCTAGGACGGAGGCCTTCCTTCTTCCCTTTTAGGTAAAAATTACGGCGACCCCGGTTCAAGGATTGTTCCAATGGCTCTTAGATGGTAAAGATATAAAGATGATTAAAGGCCCTGATCATATGAGAAAGCATCTCCAACAACCCTCGTCCACAATATAACTCCCCAAGTGTCCCCAGGATGAGCTCGAGGCCGGCTACATCCACACGCTCTGAGCCCTAAAGTCGATGCAATAACTTTGAAAAAGACGAAAAGATATCAGAAGCTATTAACTTCATCTAAAAAAGAAAGGCAAGCAGAACTTGTCAATAACCACTTGTCTAAATCTCCAGAGTTACCAGATGTCACGAATATTACAACCGATGCCAGTCTTGCTGTCACTGCGATGACACTAGCTGACGCATACGCGCATCTAATTGCCGTCGATCCACGTATGAAACCACTCATCGAAAAAAATTCCTGCACAGCCTTCTCCGCCAAATCCATTGCTGATATGACCGACCCCTACATCGCGCTAGCCGGTAGCATCATCTCCCAGTAAGTTTCCGGGGCGGCAGCCGCCACCATCCGTCGCAGATTTATAGAACTATTCAACCCAGACTTACCGGCAAGTGTCTCCAGTACAGAGGAAATAATTCCCCACACCGATGACAGTGGCCGCTTGTGATGTTGCATTCCTTCACACGGCGGGATTGTCCCAACGGAAGGCAGAGTATATCCAAGGGCTAGCGACAAAGTTCCCCAGTGGGGAGCTGAGAGCTGACATGCTGCAAAGTGCCAGTTATGATGACCTTGTAAGCAAGTTAACTGCGGTTCGAGGCATTGGGAAGTGGACCGTTGAGATGTTTGCGTGTTTTGGGCTGAAAAGATGGGATGTCTTTTCAACGGGAGATTTGGCGGTTCAGTAGGTTTCTCCTCTATGGCATACCCATTTTAATTAGATATTAAAAGTAAATATAAAACTAATCACTTATAGACGGGGAATGGCTGAATTTTTCGGCAAGGATGTAGCGCAATTGCAGAGGAAGAATGGAAAATGGAGATACATGAGTGAGCAGGAGATGGTGGAGATGGCGGCTAAGTTTGCAGCTTATAGGTAAAGTCTGGCATATTCCATTATAAACGGATGTGATGTTAATCGAAGTAGGATTGCGTTTATGTGGTATATGTGGCGGGTTGTTGAGGATGGATGATGTTGTAGAGGCGTTGGATATAACAGTATAACAGTAAGGCAATAAGGCATCTAAATTTAGACTATTCTTAATATGGTATAGTGGCTTGGCATGGTGCCTGCCTCGGTCCGATAGTTTCACCGAGAGAAGGCAAAACTACCCCAGACTTCATTATTCATGATGAACTACCTTCTCTGAATTCTATTGCCCTGGCGATCCTACAACGTCCTATTCATAAGTAGGATCTTTATCACTTTTATACTCTAGCTATGTCTTAATTTCAATTCACCCCACCAAATTTCTCCTCACTCCGCTATCAGCCTCGCGCCGTCTTTAGACTACTCCCACCAACTCCCCTCCTGCATCAGCACGCGTTCCGAATAAATATCAAAATGCCATCTGCGAATAAAGGCAAGAGCAAAGGCCGCGACGCCCGACAATCTCGAAGTCGCAACACAACACCCAGTTCTAGCCTCAGCGCCGGCCCGACTAGTGTACCACCTCCTTCAAGCTACCTCGAAAATGACCCATCCAGACTGCTAGTGCCAATGAACCTCCAATATTCGGAGATGCTCGATCGCATGGGCACTGGCCCCGTTCCGGACATCAAGTCGCTTGAATCCTTGATGGATCATTTGAAGTCCCTCAGTCAGTTGGCGGAGTCGCGCGGTGATGCATGTAATGCTGGAATGCGAGAGTTATCCCAGAAACGAAAGGAAATTGTGGAAGATCAGGAACAGTTTGATCTCGATGTGAGCGAACGTCTGAAAGTGAAGCGCGAGGCCGACAATGATGAAGAAGCTGGTCGTGCGTCTAAAGGTGCAAAGGTCAAGAAGCGAAAGGAGCGTGATACTAAGGAAGATCGTCCATTAAGTCTTGGTGCACATGAGATGACGCGACAGGATGGTGCAGAGACCAAGGTCGAAGGTGGTAAGTTGCGATTCTTTCAACCTGCTTCGGAACACTTCAATCTCGCCTTGCTTTCGCCGTTCCCGAAAACCGATGGTCAATTCGAAGTTACTAACTCATGAAACAGCCGCTTCTCCAGCATCCAAAAGATCGAAGAATGCGGCATCAGACGGAACTTCCTCGTCACTTTCTCCCCCTTCAATGACGTCCCCTAAGCCTGCTGCTACGATTTCTGAAGGCCCTGCGCCAGTCGGATCTCCCATGTCGGACGGTACTGCAGAATCACATCAACCGGAACCTGCTCCAACTGTACCCCAAGTTCAAGTTTTTGGTCCAAATCCTCTCAAATTCGACGATCCGACCATCTATCATATCCGTGAAGTCACCCCCGGCATGACTGACGAAGAAAAGAAGGACATATATGGGGTTGCCCGATTTCCCAGCAGCGATTTGAGCCATCTGATGGCAGGGATCCCGCCAGATAAGGATTTCAGCAATGCCAAGCCTACAAATCAGGTCAGCGCGAACACATTTCTGGCCTACATTGATCCGTTTGTTAGGCCGTTGACTGAGGAGGATATGGCATTCCTTAAGGAAAAGGTTGGTTTGATTGTCTCCAGTAACTAGCAGCCACTAACAATACCAGGGTGATCGAGTCACTCCGTTCATCATGCCAAAGCGCGGAAAGAAACACTATACAGATATCTGGGCCGAAGAGGATGGGGCATTAAGCATAGACCAAACCAACGGTGACCGCGAACGACTTCCTCTAAACCAAGGACGCGGAAACATTGAGCAAGTAACAGACGAAACCTCTGAAACAGACAAAATCTCCGTCGGTCCACTAGTCAGCCGTCTCTACTCCCTCCTCCGTTACGAACACCGCGCGCCTCCAGAAGAGAATTCCACGAATGGCCCTACTGTCAACGGCGAAGCATCAATGAATGGCACTCTAAATGGCGACTCAATGGACATAGACCACCCACCCAACGAATCCGAACATAAACCCCTCCCCTCTGCAACATCCTTCCCGGACGCCTCGCCAAGCGGCTTCAAAGTCCCCGCCGCAAAACTCGACCACGCCCAGCTTGACGAGCGCTTAAAGGCCGAACTCCGCCACGTAGGTTTCTTCGGTCCAGACGATACCCCAGATTACGACGCCCATTACGACGACGATATAGCTCAGCGCCTCCGCCTCCTCCAAAGCGAGCTAAAGAAGCAAATGATCATCAACAACGCGCGCAAAGCCCGTCTCCTAGAAGTCGCGCGCGAACGCATGGCTTACCAGGAATACACCACTATCCATGACGACCTCGACTCACAAGTCCAACAAGCCTATCTAAAACGAACCCGTACTCTTGGCAAGAGTAAAAAAGGTGCACAGGCTAAACACCGTCCCGGCGGAGCCGGCGGAGGAAGTCATGTTGTTAGCGCGGCAGGCGTCAGCCGTCCTGCTATCGGTGATGTTGCGAGAACACTTATGGATCGTCGGAAGCGCTGGCGCGAGTGCATTGGGCCGATTTTCAAAGAGAGCAAAACTACTGTTCCCTCCGCGAACGAATCGATCTTTGATCCGGCTGATATGGCGGAGTATGAGAAGGCTGAGCTTGAGGGTTGGGATGATGAACAGGAGTGAAGAAGGGACCTTTTGATTCTTTCGTCAATCGTCTTACCTTGCTCCGTCGTCAAGATGGCTAGCCATTGTATGGTTTTGCTCGCGAATAAGGGGTTATCTTATGATACACTGTGAGGACTCGATGTTCTCTCGGTTATAATGGTTGACATGAAACGAGCTGGTCTTTAATGGGTCGTCGGTGGGCTTTTCGGGTACTGGCGTTGTTGGGGTGGTCATGGAGTGGATTCCTATCTTTATAGTAAGAAAGGGTGGCGTTACTTACTGGCCTCTGTTGTTGAGTATGTCTAGTTACAAGCGGACGGATATCTATCTACTCCTCGTGCAGAAGAAACGAGACGCTACACTGAATAAATACATTCTGGTTCAAATCGTATATCATATCATATCATGTCGTAATATATAGTAGGGTATCTATCAACAAATCAAGCCAACCTAACAAGCACAATCACCGATGCAAAATCAGCACCTCCCCCGGAAACCTCTTCAACCTCTCTGTTAACTCCTTCTCACTAATCTCCAGCTCCGTACAAATCTGATCAAAACAATGCAACCCATCCAAGTACTTCGCTAATGTCCTATCATCAACCACCTCTTCCTCCCCTTCCTCATCGCTACCACTATCAACAGACCTCGACCTACTAGCCGAGATCGGCGCCTCATCGCCAACACTACTCGCCGTAGACGGTGTATTGGGTGTAACGGTGGTTCTGGCACGCGACGAAGAACGGGTATGTGGAGTTGTTGCTGTTGATCCTGGGAGCGGGGTGTGGGTGGGTGTCGATTTTAGCACTGGGGCTGGAAGACCAGTTGCGTAGGCGTATTTGTGAACGCGGTACAGAAAGCCTTTTATTATTCCGAAGGTTATAAACCGTCGTATGTCGATGTATGCTAGTTCCCTGCTGTGTTGGAGGTACCATTGCTTTAGGCTTTGGCCTTGTTTGAGACTGGCGTAGAGCTCGACGATGCCGATTCCGTCAACTACGGCTGGGCTCTCGGTGTCCTCTGGGGAGGGGTCGCTTATTGGTGGCCATACGTCATGGGGATCGAATCGGGGAGGGTTGGTGTGCATTGGGGAGAGGTCGGGACGGGAAGGTGAGAGGGGAGGAGCGGTGTTGGGGATTGTGGATGGGGCGAAGGTCGTGTTCACGTAGCGGGCGCATTCTTGTTGCATGGCTTCGTCGGAAGCGATTGTTGAGCTGAATTGCGCTGTTGGGGCGTAAATGGCGGAGAAAGAAAAGATATCGAGGAGGAATAGGCAGCCGTAGTAGAGAAGATGGCGGATGGCGCGGCAGGTT
The DNA here is from genome assembly GCA_003589665.1 of Aspergillus sclerotialis. Classification (NCBI taxonomy): domain Eukaryota; kingdom Fungi; phylum Ascomycota; class Eurotiomycetes; order Eurotiales; family Aspergillaceae; genus Aspergillus; species Aspergillus sclerotialis. The sequence continues at coordinate 51,455 of MVGC01000104.1, forward strand.
AGGGAGAAGTCAGTGTCTGCGAGGATGGAAATGATTCGGATGCTGTTGACACCATTGATGTGAGGAACGATCTGGTGGGTTAGAGGATGTAGTACTTGGTATTTGGGGATAGACAAACCCGCTGCATCGTGAGATCCCAGTTCTCATCCATAAACTTCTGGTATCGCACCGTGAATAGCGGAACCTGCCACGCCTTGACTGGCGGTGGAGCAGGGTATATCGGAAAGAGCTTTATATTCAGAGTATTCAGATCATCTCCAGCAATTGTCAGCTTGCACCTCAACTCTCTAGAAGAGACACTCACCGATAGGAATCATACACTCGCAATAATTATTCAAATCCTCCATCAGCGTCTCACAAAGGCTATACACCTTCCCCTCCCCACTCCTCGAATGATCCCTGGACAAGAATCCGCTCTGCTCCTCCAATCCGCGCAGAAGATCCGCCAGCTTCTGCACGACGCTCTTGTACGTGCTGAAATCCTCCTCCTCGGAGAGGACCAGGCAGAAATTGAAGATGAACTCGTTGCGGTCGTACCGCTGCGACTTCATGCAGATTGGGTAGCCCAGGATTCGGTAGCCGTTTGCGCATACTTGGATCAAGTTGCCGCAGAGTTCTTGTCGCGGAATAACGAAAAAGGAGATATCAGGGAAGGTCAGGAAGAGTGGTTGTGAGGGGGCTGTTGGGGAGGGTACGATAGCGCCGTCGGGGACTTGGTGAACGACCTTTGGCCCTGTTTAACATGGTTAGTGATGGGTTTTCCATATGGATATGGATGAGTGGGGGCTAGCTTGCCCTCTTGGGTATCGAATTTGCTGTAGAAGATTGCTTTGATCATGTTGGCAACTTGAAGAGGGGCCAATTAGAGGGAGATAAAAAGCAATTGGTTACGGAAGTAGGTTAAGCGTTGACATCATCTTCTCAACTAGGTAGCAATGTCGAGAAGAATAACAGTGCAAATGATAGGGGGATGTTGCTCGTTGTTATTTTGCAGGAGTTGCAGCTTTGAACTCGCGGGGAAGAAGTTAATGTGGAGAATCGATCTGCATTTTTCATTGCCCTACTGTACTCTCTCACTGTTCTCTACATCTGGTACAGCACAATAAAATCACGCAGTTTGGGATTGATTAATTACATAGAATTCTAATGTAGTCTTTTTGTGCCCAAATTGGAGAAAAGAAATATGTAAGGAAATGTTTCTGAAACCAATTCGAAGAAATAAAATGCAGGGGTATTAGAGGGAAATAACGGGCTGAAAAGACTCAACGAACGCATATTATCGAAAACCGAAGATGGGAGAAGATAACCACGCCTAATAGAACGAACGCCGGCATGGATGAGAGCCAAATAATGCCGCTAAACGCCATATGCATGCCGACATGAAGAGAACGCTTTGAAAAAAAGGAGAGATACGGGACGACGGACATGACCGCTATTCCATCCGAGCAACTAGTTGAGAAAACTCCTGGCGCGTCATGTGCTGAGCTATCTCGTTGCGTAATTCGGCCAGATGGTCTGTAACAAGCTGGCTTATTTGGGATTGCGTCAGATCATCACGGTAAATCCAAGCGGGCGGAAGTGCATGGGCATATGTGTCGAGTTCAGCTATTGGGATCCCCAGGCTGTCCTTCAAAAAAAGTTCCCAATAATATTCGATCGACCGGGGCCTAACCCATCGTCGCACTCGTCGTGGGGTTTCAGAATGATCACTCAGTGCGACCCCAATGCTTTCATTGTCGTGTGCGCTTTCCTCCTCACTAGGTTCGGGTGATGACTCATTTTCTAGACTGCTAGCCAGACTAATTGTTTCATCTTCAAGAGAGTCGGTCTTCGATTCGTTTTCCATAGCTGGCAATGCGTCATCCTCATCCGTATAAATGTGCACATGGATGGATGGCGGTATAAACGAATCGACTGCTACCCCAGCGGCGGTGGTATCATGTACAGTGACACCCTCTTCTTTCTCATAGCGCTCGCGAGCTGACTTTGTTCCTTCCCAGCGGCAGAGAGACGAAATCTCATTGTCGGTTAATTTGAGGGCATCAAAAACTTTGAACAGCCTACAATGCCAGGGGTAGCGACTCAGTCTCATCCGATGGGGCGGATAGGTGTAATCGAGACCGGGATACTGGGCTTCAAGGCAATCCAGAGAGCCATAGAAGGTAGCGGTTTCAAGGCGGACCTCAGGGACCAGGTCTCGAGTGATAAATGCAGCGAAAGACCCTGGATCCCTTGGAGTGGGACGAGGAAAGAGAACACTGTACACAATCTGAGCAAGAGGAGGTTTAATCATGGTGCGAAGAGCAATGGAAGAGCAATGGAAGAGCAATGTCAGCCTAGTTTAATGGAAAGAAAGTAAAGTGAACGAAAGTGGGAGAGAAAGTTACAAGATAAGGAGCGAAGAGTAAAAGAGAGTCACCCAAGTGCAAGAAGTGAGAAGCAGAAGTCGCAAGAGAATGACAGAACAGAACTAGAGTGTCATGTCACCTAAGTGAGGCTGTCTTGCTGACTGACGTGTCTTGGGTTAGAGAAGGAGGAAGAAAAGGGAAAAAGAAGAAAAAGCAAAGGGGATTAAGGAGAAGGGAAAAAGGCTGAATCGGAGAATAAAAGCAACCAGGGATTGATTTGATTTGATTATTTGATTAAATCCACCAGATCTCGGATCTTAATCCTGTCGATCCTTTCACTAGATTCATCCTTTTTATTGTAATATTCTAGTTGACTCCACTAGAAGATGAACTAGTCATGGAGATGGATGTGTTGGTCAATCCACTTGATGATGTGGGTTTGATCGCATTTTATATCCAGCTAATAGAATTAATTAATTGATTCATTGATTGACTATCAACTATCTTGGAGGTGACAACACATCAAGTTGAAAGACTAATAGTGCTAATTCAACCCGGTTGGAAGGAAAGAAACGGAAAAGAAAAGAAAAAGAAAAGAAACGCGGATTTGAAGTTTGATTTTGACGCTGTCATGTGACCGGGTTTCACCTAACCTACCAAGGTACTTTTCCCTCCAGACAAAACAACAACTACTACTTCCACCTTTCTAAAACAGTCAAAATGCTCTTTATTGTCATTTACCTCATGCCTTGATATCTATGACCCCAAATGTCGACCTTTGACGGGATTGTCGAAGGTATGTAAATGCACGCCCTTTTGTATACCTACCTGTATCTGACCATCTTAGAATTCCCTTACATACAGAGTGAGCTAGAGCCATCTCTCCTGTGTAAATCAAACCCTAACAAGCATAGTCGACTATTTCCATAAATCTCCCGAGAGGCCACCGCCACTAGCATGCTTTCTCAGCCATGTCCACAGCGATCATCTTCAGGGCCTGGAATCTTTCAGAGCTCCTTTCATCTACTGCTCTCCAACAACTAGAGAGGTATTTTTTTATTAAAAGTCAGAGACGAGTACACATCAAGTCTGACAGATATGTCTAGTTGCTTTTGCGGATTGAAAAATATCCCCACCGCATGAATTTCAATAAAGGAATCTTGGAATCCAGGAAACTTCATTATAAACACTTGTATAAGCTTCTGGTTGGTCAGCTCTCCGCGAATGCTGTAGCATCACTTACATATAACAGCGACCCATTCCATTAAACACTCCCACCGAGATCGAGCTCACTCCTCGACTGTCTATCCGGGTCACTCTTCTAGATGCAAATCATTGCGCGGGCGCTGTGATGTTCCTCATTGAAGGTGATGGGAAGGCAATTATCTATACCGGTGATATTCGAGGTAAGTTCCCTAAAGGTCTTATCTAGAATAGTATATAACCGAATATCAGCCGAATCATGGTGGGTTAATAGCCTAATACGGAACCCAATCCTTATTCCCTATACACTGGGTAATAAACGGCTTGAGAAGCTGTATCTGGACAGTACCTTTGCTGTTACTTCCAATATCTATCGCGAATTTCCATCCAAAGCGGAAGGACTTGCGGAACTCTTTCGGAAAATTGAACGATATCCTGATGACACGATTTTTTACTTCCGAGCATGGACTTTCGGTTATGAGGATGTTTGGCTAGCTCTCTCTGCGGCTCTGAACACAAATGTAAGTTGGTAATGGCCCCCTTAGATACTCTAGAGTTTGATTGACAAACCAGGTCCACGTGGATCGATATCAAATGGGTCTTTACACATCGCTGAGCATGCACGCACGAGGTGGAAGCCATGAAGCTTCTTCACTCTGTGGGTTCGACCTTGGAAACCGGTTCGTCCCTGGATGTCTTAGCAATGACGAGAAATCCCGTGTTCATAGCTGCGAACCAGGAACGCCGTGCAATGCAATCAAGTCTAGTAAAGCAGTCTACATATTCCCTATTATCAATCGCCTAAAAGATGGAACCGAAATTGCTGAGGAAGGTGCTGGCGGCGGAGCCGGAGACCTCTATCAAGCACATGAGCTCGAGCTGCCGGATCAGTCGGCACTGGAAGAACTAGAGAAGCTTTGCTTGGAACGAATCAGTGATAGTAAAGCAATGTCTCGGATTAGACAAACCCTTCTCGGGGCGTTCAGGTCAAAGAGTCGAACACTTTCTCTTGATAGTTACGGCATGAAGGACGATTACGATGTCCCTCTCGAGACACTTGTTTCAGTCCTCAGTCGTGGGAGATCAGAGAATAACGACAAAAGGTCAACCCCAACGCAAAACAAGCCAGACCAGCCTCTCCCAAGCATAATTGTGAGTCCATTCCTTTGTTCCTTTGAGTCATCTTCTAACGAATATAGCGCTTTCCATATTCAAGACACTCATCATACACGGAATTACGGCATCTAGTCTCAGCATTCAAACCAAGGGATATCTATCCGTGCACAGTCGACCCTCTCACTTGGACTGAAGACGTGTCCATGGAAAATCTTTTCGGCGACCTCTGCTCTGGCGATCAATTCTCGCATGATGCCCATATGCGCGAGCTTATCGAGGATGATCAACTGAGACCGAGAAAACGAGCCCGTTATGATGAAGAACTCTCTCAAGAATCAACCCAGAGATCTAGCAGCTTGGTGGAAGGCGAAGCTGCCACCTTTACAGACAACATGGCCCAGAGCCCTGATGGAAAAGCTCCCATTGTCAAAAGCGTTACTCGCGCCGACACAACCCATACTTCAATCATCGACCTTTCTCACATCCCACCCACAATTCCCCTACCATCCCAGTCCTCATCCGAAGATAGAAATCGCATTCCATCCTCCCTCGAAACTATCAACACCGAAACCACAAACCAACAAACTGACCCCCTCAAAATCCCTAAATTACCTCCAGAGGCAGAAAAAGCCAAGCGTCGCTCAATCCACGAGGCATGGAAATTCCTGAAATCCCATGAAGAGGCCTCCGCATTTCATATCGAGGCTCTTCCTTCGTCGTGGTCAACTGAGGCCGAAGCACACTCTTCTTCCCAACATCCTAAACCCTCACGCGAAACCGAGCTTGGACACGAATTCTCCCGCAAAGGTTCTATCACCTCCAATTCAAACCCAAGTGAAAGCCAACTGACGAACCAACTCTCAATATCCGATTCGGCCTTCTCATCGCAAGGACTTATAGAACTACCCACTTACGAAGATGACTTGATTACTACGTTCGACAACGCCAACAATGACACCCCGAACACCAGACAATACTCGCCCTCATCCGAACCATCTTCCCCACTCCACCTGCGACAAAATTCACATCCAACCCTATCGAGTTCGTCACGACTTCGTCGAGAAGCGTACCTAGCTGCTAGGGCAGATAGCTATGAGGCTTGGAGCTCGGTTGCGCTTTTATCGGCTGGGAATAATCATACAGAAGAAGAGATCGAATTGTAGTTTTATATACTTCGTTGCAGTTGTCGAGTGTGAAGGGATGCGGATTTAATAAACTTCACTGCTTTAGTCACAAAGAAATTAGGGGATAGATATTGAGTATATACAATGCAATATGTAGCATTTATCGTGGCACATGTAGATTAACAAATCGCTCAGATGATGGATGATGATGCTATTCGAGACAAAGCAAAAATCAGAACAGAAGAATGAATAAGAGAAGAGCTCGCTTTTCGCTTTTGCTTTGCGTTCGCTTTCAAAAACAGCCAGTCAAAAATCAAGCAATAAAGCATATATAATCCAAACAAACAAACAAACGCAGGGGGAATATTTTATGACAAGGTATATTAAGCAATGCTCGAACGCTCGAGATTCGCCAATATGCGAAGACATTAGTGATATATAGACAGATGGGTAGGTGGGTTAATAAATGTAGTAGTCCTGAGTCAGTGGTAACTCGTGGGCTGGCGCGGCTTCGCAGAGGACTCCGTCTGCTTCGACAGTCTGCCGATAAATTAGCATGGGTTTGTTTGCATTTTGGGTAATAAGAACAATGATATAGTGTACTTACATAGCTTTCCGGGTCGACCCTCATCTTCGGCATGGTGTTGTTGAATTTCATGTCGGATTTGCTGATGTTGCGGCAGTTTTTCACGGCTGCGACTCGTTTCTTGAGGCCGTAGGATTGGACGGTTCCAGAGTCTATCGAGGCTTGCGAGACGAACATGACTGATGTGCTTGGGAGGAAGCTCTGTGGTGTTTGTTAGTGGGTTATGGTCAGGTATTTAGGAAGAAGCAACTTACGCCGAATTGAGGGCGCATGATTATTGGTTCGACGGTCGGGATTGATCCATTGGGGTCACCCTGTCATGCGTTAGCTTGGTTATCTCAGAAGGCATGGGTGTAATGTACGTACGATCTGAGAGCAAACTATCATTCCGCTTTTGAGAACCTGCGAAGCCTTTGCGCCGAAGTTGCTAGGGTTCCAGATGACGAGATCGGCCAGTTTGCCGACTTCAACGCTTCCGATGAGATGGGACATTCCCTGAGCGATAGTCGGGTTGATGGTATACTTGCTGATGTATCTCTTAACGCGGAAATTGTCTGCGCCGGTTCCCTCGTCTTCTGGTAGCGGACCTCTCTGTGCTTTGTTCTTGTGGGCCGTGTTCCAGGTCCGGAGAACAACTTCACCGACGCGACCCATAGCTTGTGAGTCAGAGGACATCATGCTGATAGCCCCAAGGTCGTGGAGGACATCCTCGGCTGCGATAGTTTCGGCGCGGATTCTGCTCTCGGCGAATGCGACATCTTCCGGAATGTTCTTTGATAAATGGTGGCAGACCATTAACATATCCAGGTGCTCATCCAGGGTATTCATAGTGAATGGTCTAGTAGGGTTGGTGCTGCTAGGAAGGACATTAGGATGTTCAACGACGGAAATGATATCTGGGGCGTGACCACCACCAGCGCCCTCAGTGTGGTACGTATGGATTACACGATCCTTGAACGCTTTGACTGTTTGTTCCACAAAACCAGATTCGTTCAACGTATCTGTATGAATCATGCACTGCACGTCATACTCGTCACATAATTCAAGGCACTTATCAATCGCAGCAGGCGTCGCACCCCAATCCTCGTGGATCTTCAAGCCAGCCGCACCAGCTATAATTTGTTCCTCGATGCTTACTCGGTCACAATCATTTCCCTTCCCAGTAATACCCATGTTAATCGGGAGACTGTCGCATGCTTGGATCATTTGACGCAAGTGGTTGGGTCCAGGTGTGCAGGTCGTAGCATTTGACCCAGTCGATGGGCCAGTTCCTCCGCCTAGGAAAGTGGTCAATCCAGCAGCAAGAGCTTCATTAACTTGTCCGGGACAAACAAGGTGGATATGGGTATCAGTTCCTCCAGCAGTCACAATCTTATTTTCACCCGCAATAACATCGGTCGAAGCGCCAACAATCATATCAGGATGGACGCCATCCATTATATCGGGGTTCCCTGCTTTTCCAATACCGGCAATGAAGCCATCCTTTATACCAATATCAGCCTTGAAGATTCCAGTCCAGTCAATAATCAACGCATTCGTAATAACAGTATCCAGACATTCAGAAGCCGACCTCCCAGAAGCCTGGCCCATGCCCTCACGAATAGTCTTGCCTCCACCAAAAGCACACTCATCACCGTATAGTGTGTAGTCTTTCTCCACCTTGATCCACAAATTGGTCAGTCCAAGTCGCATCATATCACCAGTCGTGGGTCCAAACATTCGAGAATACGCTTCGCGCTCCATGGAGAAACCGTCAGTCAAAATGTTATCAGCAGTTGGCTCAGGAACGTGCGCAAAGCCTTCAGCTTGCAGGCGCATTACTATTTCGTCGGCACGCTTTAAATCGAGGATCCCATTCGCAAGCCAGTTGCCTCCCCGAATAATCTTATTACCTCCAATTTCCACAAGCGTAACAGACTTGGTATCTCCAGGTTCGAATCGGACGGAAGTTCCAGCGGGTATATCCAGACGATAGCCATAAGCCTTAATGCGATCGAAATGCAGATGGGGATTAACCTCGACAAAGTGATAATGAGAGCCGACCTATTCAAGTCAGTCAACGAACCCCAAGCCTAGGAAGACTGTTCGTACCTGAATTGGCCGATCTCCCTTACTCATAACCTTGAGCCTGATCCTTTTCTTCCCATCGTTCAAAGCTACCCTCTGCTGCTTCACGGGTATCACAGCCCCCGGCATCTTCTCCGGTAAGTAATCATCAGGATTGATGGGCGGGAAAGCATCATCCGGTGGGATGGGGAAGAAGCTACCATAAAGTGCTCTTTCCAAGTCTCCGTCATCAGAACTAATAGGATGGTGCACAGTTACCAAGTACGTGCCCGTCGGGAAGGTTCCTTCGACCTGAAGTTCAACGAGAGTGGATGTAACTGACGGTAAGACATGGCGACGACCAAGCATGGTCTTGCCGATAGACATAAGATCGGCAACAGTGTAGATTCCATCGCGAATAAGCTATCGGAAGTTAGTTTTTGCTTATAACCGAATCGCGGATATTTTTCACTTACCTCGTGTAAATTCGAGGAAATCAAAGCCTACTTGGAGTTATTAGCAGTGGACATGCAATTGGCTGTGTACACACAGTGAGCCAATTAGTACAAAGGGAAAACATACAACGGCTTCTGCATGATTGAGACGAATTCCCCGGGCAAGACGGCGCTGGGCTAGGAACCCTAGTTGCGAAATAGCGAGCTTGTCAAGCTAGATGAACGACTACTAGTTAGTTATAGGGGCTATGCGATAATAACTGGAGTTTATTACAAGGCGCCATAGACAAACAACTGCAATAGTACATGCGACGATAATTGGGAGATGAGAATCCCTGCTCCATACGAACCTCCTTAGGAATAAGTTGCATGGCGGTCCAGTTTTCCTCTTGGCCTACGAATCAGAAGACCTCCCAGGTGTAGTGGGCCGGTATCGGAGTTTAGGAGTTTAGGGAGAGATAGGCGTGCGAATGAAGTTGAGGGAGTGACAAGGAAGCATTAACGAGAGAGTGGAAAGCAAAGGAAGAAATACAAAAGGAAGGAAAAAGAAGTCAATAAGG